>JAWPHD010003027.1:0-231312 GCA_037043455.1 Cyrtodaria siliqua | reverse complement strand
AAATTAAAATATGTGCTTAGAAAGTTTAAAAAAAAATCTATTATTGGGAACATACAAAAAAAAGGAAATTGTATCATTATGAGCTAATTTGTGCATAAATTGTGGTAACGGTCTCAACAGATTTTGTAAGAAAATATAGGTTTTACATAAAGATGAGCTTTAAATGTTATTGTAATTAAATGTTCTTTACTTTAATACAATTCTAGCAGATTTGTGACCAATGAATAAATGATTAGACTTCAAAAATGTCTTATTTAGCTATTTCATGGACTTGTTCAACTTTTTGGACAGATTGACATGACGGTGGCATTACAAATTATTTTTTAAAATTTTAAAAGCCATGGTGACCTATCATTATTGTTGCCTTTTCTGTCTATATATATAACAGACTGTACACAAAGTTTAAAGAAATTCTGTTATGCAGAAAAAACTATAGAAAATGTCTTTAAACTTATCAAGCAATGAACATACATATAGGTTACGAGTAACATTATTTTGGTAACGTGTAGTCGAAGTAGCAGTATTGTGTAACATTTACGTGTTAACGTCAAATCAGATTCTGGCCGTAATGGTTATAACTTGTATATTTGTACGGGTAACACAATTAAGGTTACTCGTAACACAATTAAGGTTATTCGAGTCGTAACACAAATAACGTTATAAATAACGTGGTGACATCCATTATTGATTACTCATTAGAGAACTGGTCCCACAAGTGAAATTCGAACACTGCCGAATGCCGGTCTCTCAATATCATGTTTCATCAATTCATTGCTTATCGATCATCACCATTCGGCAAACGTTCACCTTCTCGGCCCTCAAATCTGCTTCAGGAGTAGCTAGAACCTCGTTGATGTCTTGTGACGATGCTCGGATGGCGTTCACTGCAAGATGGAACGACATAGACAGAATGCGTTGGTTCTTCGTCTAGCCCATCTGAAGTATGCGGCGGCCAATAGCATAATAGTGGAGCACCATGGAGTAGTAGGCGGGCGGGGGTAGGTTGGGGCGCTTCACAAATCTATATAATCATAGATGGCGTAGCAGCGGATATATCATTGTACCATGAAAAGTCCAATCTAAGTGGGGAAAAGGGTAAAAAGGGAAATATCAGGCGAAGTGCGGGTGAACAGCGAAAATCTTCATAGAAACAGAATCTACAGCGATGATCTAACAGTGACAAATCCCCCCCACCCCCCGTCAAAGTGGTTTTGTCCTTTGACCTCTAAGTGTGACCTTGACCTCGGAGCCACGGACCTGTATTCTTCACGCTACACGTCGTCTTGTGGTGTGCACTTGTGCCAAGGTCTTTAACAAGAGCTGTTAGAGGACAACGTGGCTCGACTATTCGAATTTTCAGAGAACAAAAATGATACACCCGGCATGCCGTCAGAAGAAAATATGTGAAAACAAAGGGGCGAGCTGGATGTGGCGAGAAGGAAAATATTGGAATTTTCATTAAATCAAGGACCACAATTTTTTCTGTGATGACACGGAGGTAATTTCATAATAACCCTTTCAAATGATACATAATGGACATTTTATGTTGACAATTTGAAGAAAATATGTTAACACAAGCGCCAAGTTTCGCTATTAAACCGTTCTTCCAAACTCTACCCATGTGTTGAGGTCACAAAATGATGCATATATGCTAATTAAAAATGTATATGTATCCACGTGTTCATAAAATACCCGCACATGAATATGATTGTATGAAATGAATTTAGAGTTGGTAACTTTTTATTCGAAGCTTCAGGCAATAACAAAAAGGCGATGTTTTGGCTGGCCTGTTTTCATGTTTATATTGTATTTCTAGAGTCAGGATTTGCAATTATATGTTAGTTTTATATATACCTTATCGTTCGTCGAATTTGAAGCGGTGTGCATATGTTGTAAAGTTAGCGTGCTGTTGGCGAGTGAGTGACTTTAAAAGTATATGTAAATGCATTTGACCTTTGACCCCTTTGTGACCATGACCATTCATCCAATTTCTTGTACTCAGTAGATACGATCATCGTCCCATTTATAATCAAGTGCTGAAGGCACTGATGGGCGGTGCTTTTTGTAAGTGTTGGTATAGATGGGAAATGGAAGTGCTGTAAATGTAACTTACATGGTTTTCTTTTTACATTCAGTGATGTTTCAGATGATTGATATTCATTACCAATTTCATATTTAAACATATTTTAGCTAACTCATATGGCCCGAATTAGCTTCCGTAGATTTTTTTTTGAGCAAGCTCTTCAGCGATCACTGACTGTGCTATTTTTAGTAACATGATACAATTTGTATAGACACATACCGTCTGCTTGTAGCACGATTATAACTCGAGTTATAACCTTTTAAACAGATGATAAAAAGTTGACTTAGTGAAATTTTGATAAAATAGGTATGTATGAACTAAATAAATAATAAATTGCCTTTATTCTGAACATTGTTTCTTATTTAGGGCATCAAAGTCTGTGGATGATTGGATAACAAATGTTGAAGTTATTTACATGTTAGAAATGCGGACGTAAACATTAACAGGATGCTAAGATCCTATCAACACATAAATGCAATTTGTGACTATGAACGCTGACCTATAGACACCATATGATCCTTCGAACAGTCGGGCTAAAAATATCAAATTATTTGTAATGTTTGACCCAGGAGCTGGGTCCACAAAGGTGGGGAAGAAGCCTAGGGTTTATGCTGGTTGGATGGTTATATCCATCTGTTAATGCCCAGTAAGTGTATATATGGTTATAGGGTAGGGATCTCAACGGTTTGCAAGCTATGGCCCGGGGGCTATGTCACCAAGGGTGGGGAAGGAGTCCAGGGTCTATGCTAGTTGGATGATAGTATCAGTCTGTTTATGCCCAGTAAGTGTATATATAGTAATAGCGTAGGATCTTAACGGTTTCCAAATTATGACCCAGAGTCTATGTCCCCAGGGTTGGGAAAGGAGATTGGGGTCTATGCTGGTTGAGTGGTTGTATCCGTCTGTTCATGCCCAGTAAGTGTATATATGGATATAGGGTGGGGATCTCAATGGTTTCCAAGTTATGACCGAAGGGCTATGTCCCCAGGGGTGGGGAAGGAGCCCAGGGTCTATGCTGATTGGGTGGTTATATCCATCTGTTCATGCCCAGTAAGTGTATATATTGTTATAGGGTCGGGATCTCAACGGTTTACAAGTTATGACCCAGGGGCAATGTCACCAGGGATGGGGAAGGAGTCCGAGGTATATGTTGGTTGACTGGTTGTATCCGTCTGTTCAGCCCAGTAAGTGTATATATATGGTTATATGGTGGGGATCTCAATGGTTTCCAAGTTATGACCGAGGGGCTGTGTCCCCAGGAGTGGGGAAGGAGACCGGAGTCTATGCTGTTTGGGTGGTTATATCTGTCTGTTCCTGCCCAATAAGTGTATATATGGTTATAGGGTGGGGATCTCAATGGTTTCCCAAGTCATGTCACCAGGGGTGGGGAAGCATCCCGGTGTCTATGCCGGTTGGATAGTTGTATCTGTCTGTTCATTTCCAGTAAGTGTTTATGTGGTTATTGGGTGGGGATCTCAATGGTTACTAAGTTATAACTCAGGGTGCCCACCCACACCCTCATGTTTCACCTCTTGTGACCCACGGGGCGGGTCCAATTCTGAACCCAGGGTCATTATTTGAGCAAACTTGGTACAGGACTACTAGACGATGCTACTTACACAATATCTAAGCTGCAGCCCTTTTTGTTTCGGAGAAGAATATTTTGAAGTATTTTTCCTATATACTTCTATGTAAAAATGATTTTTCGTACCAAATCAGGGGCCATAATTTTGTCAAAATTAGTTATAGGGATTGTTGGATAAGGTACAGAATTTGATGTGAAACATTATTTTAAAAATTTAATGCAATAACTTGAGTAGTTTTGAAGTTATAAATATATTGCACAAAAACTTTAGGGTAAATACAAGACCATCAAAGGGCCTTAACTTTGTCTAAATGAAAGGAAGAGTTATGAGGATTGTTGGGTAAGGTGCAGAATTGGATGGGAAACATTAGTATAAAGTTTAATTTTCTGAAATGCAAGGACCATAGCAAGAAGGACGGTCACGTATGATACATCCTTAAAATGCCAAGTATTTTTTATCCTATTATTATGATTATCCTATTTTATAAAACAAATCATCTGAGCTAACTTTAAGTTCAAATGATACCAGTGTACATGGGTCCTCGTGAACATGTTCGGCCAGTTGTACATCTCATTAAATCTGCGATATGTAGTCTATGATTCTTGCAAGTCATGGTAACTTATGTTTCATTCATTTTGGCGACATCTTTGAAGACAAAATTGTCTTAAAATATTCTAAGATATTTTACTTGTAAGTTTAACATAATATTTCAAATATTCTAAATTTTATAATATGTATCTACAATGTATGATTTTTAAAAATTATCTATTTAATTTTCTTATCAAATGTCACTTTTGTTAGTTGGCGACAGTAACATATGTTACATTTTAAGCAGTTTAACTCATCATAACAAACACAAATGATAACTTTTGGAACAAACTGTTAGTGCTCCGACTTACTCAACCATACCTTCATTGCAAATGTACACTGACCGTGATTGTTCATATTACTGGCAACAGGAGTATATTTATACAGGTGTAATGCCCCAGTCACACCAACCACGAATGCCTGTACGAATCCAATACGGATGGATTCGAAGTGTATCCGTAGTGTATCCTGGGTTATTCGTGGTTATTCGTAGTAGTTCGTAAGTATCCGTGGACCCACCCCGAGAGTTTTGGACATGTCCAAAACTCTCGGGGTCAGCATCACGATTTTTCCATCCGTAGAGCATCCTTAGTGGGTTCACAGTGATTCGTAGTGATTCGTAGTGATTCGTAGAACATTCCCAGTATACCGGGAATGACCACGGCTTACTACGACCTACCACGACCTGCTACGACCTGCTACGAGGACACTAGGGTTTCAGTAAGGTTATCTCACGGTTGGAGCATGGTTTAGTACGATCTGTACACGAACTTGTACGGCCTATTACGATCTAGTAAGGTTTCATCGCGAATAAGGCCGAATTGCTGAAATGCAGGCCTTTTTATTGCGCGATTGCGGACCCCGTGGGGCACCGTGACGCTCGTGATACTCCATACTAGTCCGTACTAGTTCGTAGTTGTCCGTAGTAGTCCGTAGTCGAACCGTAGTGGAACCGTAATGGTTCCAGTCATTTACACATGTGAACCGCGGTGTTTCCTGTGCCAACCTTGCTGCTCCTTACTGTTACCGTACTCAACCGTACTCAAACCGTAATGTATTCGTAGCAGTTCGTAGTATTTTTTGAGAAATGCCCATCCGGGGGGCATCCGTGGGGGGACAACCGTAGTGGGTTCGGGGCGACATTCGTGGTTGGTGTGACTGGGCCATAACTACTGCGACCACAATGCATGGTCTTATTGAGAAACGCGTATATTGCACTAATAGATTATTTAAACCTATGGTAGAATAATACGAACAAATTTTATTGAATTATATGTAAGCAGATTTAACTTCAAAATGATAGTGGATACTTGATAAACACATAGATCTACATACCTGTATATCCATGATAAACACATAGATCTACATACCTGTATATCCATGATAAACACATGGATCTACATACCTGTATATCCATGATGATAGTGGATAAATTATTCAAGACTCAATACTTGAAAAACACATAGATCTACATACCTGTATGATAGTGGATAAATTATTCAAGACTCAATACTTGATAAACACATAGATTTACATACCTGTATATCCATGATGATAGTGGATAAATTATTCAAGACTCAATACTTGATAAACACATAGATCTACATACCTGTATATCCATGAAAACACATAGATCTACATACCTGTATATCCATGAAAACACATAGATCTATATACCTGTATATCCATGAAAACACATAGATCTACATACCTGTATATCCATGATGATAGTGGATAAATTATTCAAGACTCAATACTTGAAAAACACATAGATCTACATACCTGTATGATAGTGGATAAATTATTCAAGACTCAATACTTGATAAACACATAGATTTACATACCTGTATATCCATGATGATAGTGGATAAATTATTCAAGACTCAATACTTGATAAACACATAGATCTACATACCTGTATATCCATGAAAACACATAGATCTACATACCTGTATATCCATGAAAACACATAGATCTACATACCTGTATATCCATGAAAACACATAGATCTATATACCTGTATATCCATGAAAACACATAGATCTACATACCTGTATATCCATGAAAACACATAGATCTACATACATGTATATCCATGAAAACACATAGATCTATATACCTGTATATCCATGAAAACACATAGATCTACATACCTGTATATCCATGAAAACACATAGATCTACATACATGTATATCCATGAAAACACATAGATCTACATACCTGTATATCCATGAAAACACATAGATCTATATACCTGTATATCCATGATAAACACATAGATCTATATACCTGTATATCCATGAAAACACATAGATCTATATACCTGTATATCCATGATAAACACATATATCTACATACCTGTATATCCATGAAAACACATAGATCTATATACCTGTATATCCATGATAAACACATAGATCTATATACCTGTATATCCATGAAAACACATAGATCTATATACCTGTATATCCATGAAAACACATAGATCTATATACCTGTATATCCATGAAAACACATAGATCTACATACCTGTATATCCATGAAAACACATAGATCTATATACCTGTATATCCATGATAACACATAGATCTACATACCTGTATATCCATGAAAACACATAGATCTACATACCTGTGTTTCCATGAAAACACATAGATCTATATACCTGTATATCCATGAAAACACATAGATCTATATACCTGTATATCCATGAAAACACATAGATCTATATACCTGTATATCCATGAAAACACATAGATCTATATACCTGTGTTTCTTTTAGGGATGCTATCAAAGAGGAACACAGTCTAACTTTGCTGGTTATTTTAATAAGACTGAACAATATACACAGTATATACAGGCATGCATATATACCATCATATATCAAGAGCAATGCTCTGCAGTCCTCTACGAGTACATGTAGATAGTATACAAAATATCATAACACCTGTATATCCATGATAAACACATAGATCTACATACATGTATATCCATGATAAACACATTGATCTACATACCTTTATATCCATGATAAACACATAGATCCACATACCTGTATATCCATGATAAACACATATATCTACATACCTGTATATCCATGATAAACACATCGATCTACATACCTGTATATCCATGATAAACACTTTAAGTTTAATTTCAAGCAACTCCAGTGTCTTACTTGATAAACACTTCAAGTTTCACTTTCAGCAACTCCAGTGTCTTAGCTTATTTATTTCAGTACTTGATAAACACTTCAAGTTTCACTTTCAGCAACTCCAATGTCTTAGCTTATTTATTTGAATCCGATGATAAATGTGTTAATTATTGAAAAACAACATAGAAATGTTTTTAAAAAAATCATAAGTTTAAGGTATATACATTTCCTTTTCGAATTCATGAATTGTTGCATTTAATGCGTGTGTAAATATGTCACACATTTAATAGTGTTTAAACCGGTGGTAATAAAGGTGGAATGAATGAATGAATGGTGTTTTACAGCACGTCGACACATAAAAATGTCATATTGTGTGCAAAAACTTACTGTTAAAAATACCGTTACTACAAATAAATGGTATTAATGTCCGTGAATACTGAAATGTATTTATATGTCACTGAGTAGGATTTGCCTTATTCTCCTAGGCAAGAGTCGTGGCTAGTGGGTCTTACATATGCACTAACTACCCGTACATCGGTAGCATAACATACATTTAACTATTTATTTAATAATAAAAACAAAAGCTTACTAAGTTTACAATTAAACAAGCGACATCACATACGTTAAACAATTCAAGCATCAAGTATGCTACACATTTCATAACATAGGATACATGACAAGGTTTAATATAATAAGGAAAACAACTTACTTTCTTGACACTCTTAGTACACATTCAAGAAAAGCGAGCGTAAACAGTCCAACCATGGAATTAACTGCAAATGCACCAGTGAGCTTATTTAGTGATTTAATGCCTAATATAGCCTGCAATAGTTTACCTGTGCCATTGACATTATGCGGCACCGTATACGTGTACACTAGGTAAAAGTCATTCACACAGAGACGTATACGTGTACACTAGGTAAAGGGAGTGGGTAAAGGTCATTCAGGGACGGAGTCTCAGTACACATATGAGTTTACATACTCGTCGCATACTAAAAGTTACATATTACTTATGTCCAAACCTGAAGCTGGATATTGTCCCGCAATCTAACCCCATACATATACCTAATGTACAAAGCTGACCAAAGCTGAATATTGTCCTTTAATACAGGCCCAAATATATATATATATATATGGGCCGCGCCATGACAAAACCTGTATTAGTGACACAATTTTCGTATTTTATTTTTTTGGTTTATTTTGTAGACGAAAATATGACCTTTTTCATGCCGAAAAAACTGTTCCATTTGAGAGAATAGTATTTTTGCAACATTAAAATGAATAACGTCATGTATAGTGTGACGATAATCAAATTGACGTCACTTATTCATGACGTTAAGTATTAATGACGTCTACAAATAACTCTGCTCAAACTTTAATAGGGGTAAAATAAATACAAAATAAATATTTTAAATTATTGCCAATTGTATTGTAAACCTAATATTACCGTAATATTCATATTTAAGATATACATGCAGTTGAAATGCTTTCACAAATCACGTGTGAGATATTTATATCACGGTAGGGAATAACTGTCATCGTTTTCCTTGTTTTCTTTGATAACATCGCTTACTTACAAAATATAGCATAACGTTCGTGTTTATTAACAAATAACTCTGTACTCTTATAATCAGTAATTCATCGTATCATAGACCTATATATAGGTCTGTCACGTGGAGTGATTCAAATTTGAAGGGGAAACAAATCCAGAGTACGTATTACGTCAATATCGCACCATTCATCACTGCTATGGCGCTGGACAAAGGTCATCCTGGAAAACAGGCCTGACGTAAGGGCGTACGGTTGCAAACAAATAATCGCTGACGACTTAATCCACGCGCAAGAATTGTCCTGGGCCGGTTAACCGCTGGAAATCGGAAGTCTGGATCTTTCAAGATGTTCATTTTATTAGCTTCTGCATCATCCCGACCTGTCCTAACGGTAACAACACCAGGTTCGTCTGCTGACATCTTGAAGTACTGATATTTTCTGCAAACGAAAAGTGTTATGATATGCCATCAAAAAATACGCTACCGGTGGGATAATCACTGTTACATTTATATAAGAACGTGTAATTGTTAATAATTCAAATGCAATTACACCACAATAGCCTAAATACACACTATGCATCGTGTAATACCCGAGGATAAAACTTCTTGCACATGCGTAGTTGGATAAATGGCTAAGGTACAAAATATGTCTAGCATATTTTTCTCGTATGCGATTTATACTGCACTCTCGCAGGCCCTCGAGAAACAGTATAAATCGCATATACTCGAAAAATTATGCTATAAATAATACTTGTAATGGGTAAATCGCTTGAAAAATAAGTTGCGCATACAGCGAGGGAATATTTTCCTATAACACATCATTATACACAGCTTGTACGGACATCCTAGTAACATGTGTGACGTTACTTAACAAGTTAACAGGTATATTTCAAAACACTCCAATTAATCTTAAATCACTCATTTTTTAAAATAACATAAAAAGTAATTAAATATTATTTTGCATACCTGATTCCGGTAATTGGTTGAAAGTACTGCCGTAGAAATGTCTTCCAATCACGCCAGTGCCATGATGAATAGCGCACAGCTCCGTTTGTTGCAGACGATCTATTGACGAGAGTTTCAAGCTGACCAACAGTCTCGCAGTCGGATCGTCTGTACAGCTTTTTGATGTTAGCGAATCCACTGTCTACTAAACATCTCGCGTGGCCTGGTATTTGCATCATGTATTCTATAGTGCTGTTCTGTCCTGTCATGACCCTCCACATGAAATAGCCCAACACGAATTGGTTTTTATTTTGACCTGCAAGCATTATTATATGAATTATAGACATACTATTTACATTATTATTTGTGCTAGAGTTTCTTTTTAATTATGTGTTGTTTTTAAGAAGAATTTTTCATTTAAAAAATCGGTGAATTATAGGTTCTCATAATTCCACATGGTAAGGTAGCACTGAACAATTTCTTTTTCGCTTTGATAATTAAACATGGTAGCAGTGAACAGTTTATATGTGTTGTGATGCACACGCTAACGCACACTCATCCCTTACATGAGAACAATTGTATTTCTGTGCTGATGTGTAATTATAACATGTCGTGCTACAAAAGTGAATATGTAATCAATATGTAACGCATGTCAAGGATTTGATCAGAACAAAGCGAGGTCGTTCATCTTGATTCATAATGGTTGGTAGGAAGAACTGGTGGCAAAAATTGTGAAGAACGTATCTGGTAAGAAAAAACGGTTGTGGCGTGTTTACGTTTTCATGACAACATTTGAAAAAAAGATTATGTTGTTTTAAAACACGTGACTTGATCTGTTATTATGTTAAACTTTGTTCCCAGTTCCTACCCAGATATAATGCTATTTTCTCTCGGCAGCTATTTTACGCTTACGTAAAACCTTGCTTGTATATAATGTATATAATTACCGGGACAATTATCAGCGTGTATGGCACATGATGCCCCCACGTCTCCATGAGATTCTAAGGCCCAGTCCACCATAGAAATAACGGCATTCGGTCCATGTGATTCCGATCCATCCCGACCTGTTGTTTCATTTTCGTCGACTAGAAAGTTTAGCTGTCTTTGTTCTCCATCAATGCGGAATCCAAATATTTGAACTTTTCTGAGGGAAAGAAAGTAAAGTGGACCCATCTGCCTGGAGTGGTGGGGTAAACTGACATTTTGACTAAAGTCAAACGTATAGTGGTTATACTTAGCTTCCCCTTCTTCGTCACGAGATTCTTTACTTCTTTTAATACAAGCATTGTAAAGTTCTCTTTCCTGCTGAGCTCTGATAACATGCTCCTTCATATCATTTAAGGATTGCAGTTTTTCTTCCTCTGTAACGGCATCAACAATACATTTTCTCATCTTCTCACATTTGGCACAAACATCGTCCCTCGGAGATGCAATTTTAATATGATGAAGGCATGCTTGCCAAATGCCCTTGAACGTACTGATTTTCACCGATCTTACAGGTGTGTCCATATTGCAACAACTGCTAACATATAGGTCGTGTACTCTTTTCTTCGTTGTATCTGACGTCATATATATCGGCGGAATATTATCTGTTCCTCTTGGAGCCGCAGGCTGCGGAATTCCAAACTCGTCCGCGTAATTCGTAATGAAATGCACTACCAGCTTGACGCCTTCAAATTTGAGCGCATGAACTGGTTTTTTCCCGCTGTTCCCATGCGTTCTTGGTGTCGCACCCTTTTCATTATAGTGGGTAATCAAACTTTGTAGTGAATTTCTACCTATGTCATACGCCACGAGAAATGTATTTTTACATACATTCTTGCCGCCGAACTTGAATCTATGCCGAATTCTCTTTCTCTTTTTACCCCGTTTAGTTGTGTCCGTGTCAATGTCTTTTCCCAGCGTTCCCATAATGAACAATTCCTTTTCATTTTTATCCATTTCTCTCATTGTCAGAACATGGTCATACAGTTGAGATACAGTAAACTCTTCAGAACATTTTAGGTTACAGCCGCAACCTCGTTTAACAAACTGCTCAATATTTAGTTCATCGTCGTCAGTTTGATCCGAAAAGTCTTTATCATCACTTGAAGAAATATCACTTCGATAATTATCCTCGTTTTGAATGAGGTAGCCTCTAGCACGAGAGTTAATCGTAGCATCATGCAAACTAGCTTGAACATCATCATCGGCTTCGCTGTTTGCGTCCTCTTCAGAATCTTGCTGAGAAACTGCCGGTGTTTGTAACGGTGTTCTACCAAAATGATCAGAGAAGAGGCTCTGAAGTTCCTGAAATAATGCACACAAAATTAAAAATATTTCACAAATCTGGAAAAAGATGTTTTCTTCAAATTGATCTTAATTTATTATAAAAAAAAGATCTGTACAAAAAAAAGGAGGGGTGTGTGGGGTGGTGTGGCGGTCGTGCTATGTCAAGGATATAGATATTTTGCAAACATGGTAAATTAATAGCTTTCACATTTATTTATGAAAAACAATTCTTTTAAAAAAATAAAAAAAAGTCGAATGGGACGCGAACCAGCGCGGAAAAGTCAACAGCGCGACCACTATACCGACTGAGCTAGCCGGGCAGCATTGCAAGTCAGTCAAATTAACTGTACACAGACACAAAAATCGATAATGATCGTGACTCAGCATAAAAATATGCTTGCAGGGGCGTATCGACAGGATGTCCAGGTGCAAGTTCCCCCGTGTTTTTGTTTACAAAATACAGAGTAGATCTACATATGAGTTTTGATAAAAAAAAAATAAAAGAAAATACCGATGTGTACAGCGGGCATGCCCACAGTAACTATACGCCACTGGCTTCATTCTCTTTCGGCCATGTCATTTAAATTATATTATACATCTAAATGCATACTGTAAATAGGCCTATACATTATACAAAGAGAGATATCGCATTATAACCTCATCGTTTTCTATCGATATTCCCTGTCATAAAATATCAAATTGGCCCTGGCCCTGGGAAAATTTGTGTTGTCGCCACATCGGGCCGATCGGCATTTCACGTAGATCTAATCATATAACCTTTGTAGATAATAAACAAATCTAATTACAGAAAAATCTTACCTCTAATTCACTGTCACTATCCATTTTAATCCATTATTTTATTCCGTTTCACATTGAAACTGTAAATTTAAAACAACCGGCAATTTTATTTTTACTTCCTGGTTAAAAATCCGCATGTAAATAATTGTGACGTCAAAAACAGGATTTTCCCAACGACATCAACGATGTCACTAATACAGGTTTTGTCGTGACGCGGCCCATATATATATATATATATATATATATATACAATATATATATATATATATACATTTTACAAACCTGACCCTGGATATTGTCCCTTAATACATGCCCATATATATACATTTTGCACATATCTTACCCTGACTATTGTCCCTTAATACAGGCCCGTACATATACCATATGGATAGTGTAACTGTAAACACAGAAGGTATTTTTCTTGCAAATAACGCTTTTTGTTATCGTCACTGCCAGTTTCGGGAGAAATTGCAAATGGAGTCATCCTTGCATGGTGAACGCAACATTTCAGAACATTTTCATTGCCAAGAAAACACAAAGTAAAGAAAGGAAACACTGGCACCGTGTACACGGATGTATGTTGTTTGTATTTCATAATAATTTTATTCATATTATTCCATTTTTAAACAGTTGGGTGTAATGTACGGAAATGGGTACTTTTAGGCAAATTGGGGTCACACAAATCTATATAGCACCGTATGTCCAACTGCTACAGTTGCTTTTTCGTACCAGTATAATAAGCCAGTTGTGTTTTGAAAATTTTCAAGTAATTTTTATTCAGTATATCCTCATTTATTAACAGTTTCAGATGTGAAATAATATGAAGACTGAACGATTTTTTTACGATTTTGATGTTTTAGAGGAGCTACTCTCTTGGTTTTAAGTCAGTATATCTAAGTATTAGCTAGTACATTAGTGGGATTGTGGGGTGGGGAGGTGTACGTACGGAATCACGTGGGTTAAAGGTCTACATTTTAAATGAAAGGCAAATGTCTATTTAGTTCCTGATTTAGATTTGCCCTTTAAGCTATACGATAGAAAAAAATCTGAAATTATTATCCTCTAACCGTGTGAATTATTTAATAGTGTTTTTTTTACACCAATATTTACCTAATTTCATTGTATCCCTAGATAGTAGAACTTCTAGTGCAACTAATTTGATGATTACATTTTGACTTTTGTCCCTACTATTTATTTTACCACTAAATATCTATATATCAATGTAATGTGACAGTATGAATTTTTCGTTAAAAAAAACAAACAGTTCATTGGGGTAGTAAAGAATCTTTTTTTCTGAAACGTGTTGCAAGTTGCACTTAGTGATACATTTTATATGGGAAAATGCACCAACTCATTTCACCGCTGCATAAATATAGGCTTATATATCTTCAAGTCTGGAAATTGTTAAAATAATCTAAAATACATCAGCTGAGAAAATTGATTTTTAAAGAGAAAATGATTCTTTACTACCGATGATTCTATACTCCCCAATGCACTGTATATGCGTTGAATTAACAGTTATTTCAAGCATCTAATGTAATGTTCAATATATTTATTTATGTATTTGAACAGAAATATGTCACATTAAATATGTATTATATTAATCTACACAACTGTAAATCAAAACAAATATTTATATGTTTTTGTGTGTGGGGGGTGGGTGGTGGTGGGGTGGGGTTTTTTTTGTGTGTGTGTGGGGGGGGGGGGGGGGGGGTCACGACAATCGATAAAGGTGCAATTTTATCATTGCAACTTGGTATATGTGTACATTAACATCAATTGATCGATTTTTTAGGCGAAATTATTGTCACTACACTCGATAAAGGTGCAATTTTATCATTGCCACTTGTTTTATGTGTACATTAACATCAATTGATCGATTTTTAGGCGAAGTTATTGTAAAAATTCAAAAAAGCCAAAGGAAAAAAAGGGGTCAGACAAGGCTCGGATTACTTTGTCTCATTGCGATTGACCAAAAACGGTATCATGGGTATAGACATCACAATTTCAGTTTAATTCAATACCTCAAATAAACCACAACATAACTCTAACTAAACGCTCCCAACAAAATCAATAAATGATTAATCTTCCATTTCAAGAGAAATATAAAAAGATCGGACAGGGAAAGTAGCATTCAAGGAGGACAGTCAACCACAAAACACAGAAACAAACATGGAAACAAACAAGAAGGCAAAATAATAATAAAAGTAAACGACATCACAAACACAAAAGGGTTGACAATAGGGCTCGTCACAATTATGGCAAATTTAGATATAGTAACATTAATAAACAGTCAGAGTTAACAATATATGCTCTTTGTCAACTCGTTTCATTGTATGACGTCGCTATAGGTAAACACATTTAAACTGAGGCACGTGATCCTAACAAACTTCCTCGTTAAACAGCCTTAATTTATCATGAAAAATCGGAGACAACACAAGAAAATAAATTAACAAACATGTCACCATGATTTATTTGTTACAAGTTAAATCAACTCAGCAATTTATACCTTTTGTTTGCTTCACAATCAACTTCGACGCCGGCTTGTGTTTGATCAAACTTGCATTTGGCACTTTAATTGAACTTCGAATTAGCGAGAGTAAATTAATGTATAGATTCGTGATTGGGACCAGAAAAATTGTTCGAATTATCGAATAATTCGACTTATTGAAATTTGACTTAAAAGAAGTCAAATTGCATAAAAATCGAAGGAATAAAATCGGGACCGTGAAAAATATTCGACTTAAGCGGAAATTCGAAATAAGCGAGTTTGAGTTACTGAGAGTAGACTGTAGCAATATATGCGATAGTGATATTATAACTTTTCAATGCGGTTACCCACGTAAGAACTCTTGTTTATGCCCCTGTCACACTATAGCGCGTTTCCACTGCGTTGGCACGGCGTTGTTTACTTTTCCAGAACGCCGTGAGATCGCAAGAAAAATCTGATATTTTTCGTGAAGATGGAGATGTCACGGCGTCCTCACAGCGACCAAGGCGTTGCTACGGAGCTCCCATGGCGTTCTATCGCGTTCCTACGGAGTTCTTGTTGGCGATTGTCTGCGCTCTCACGGCGCTTCCACTGCGTGCACTGCGCTTTCACGGCGCTCACACTGCGCTGACGGCGTGTTGAAGACGTTCGTTTGCACTACCTATAATTCATTTATACTATTTTGTTCGTTTTTGTCATGCAAACGCCGATGGACGCGGTAGAAGCGCCTTTGGAGCGCAATGATCGCCGTGACAGCTCCGTACAGTCGTTGTAAGAGCGCAGTAAAATAAATAACACTCTGTATAAGCGCCGTAGAGACGCAGTGACATCTCAGAGAACGCCGTACAATCTCCGTGCAAGCGCCACCGACAACCACAGCGTTCGCACTGCGACCTCTGTGCGCGCCCGCGGAGCTCCTGTGGCGTTGTAGGAGACCTTACTGCGCTGCTATGGCGACCTTACGGCGACCCCACTGCGCTCTTATCAGAACGCCGAGCGACGGCGTTTGTTTTGTGCATGCTCAAAGTGCGCGCCGTCGCTTGGCGTCCTATGCGATCCCAATGCGTCTACTGGCGATGCCACTGCGTTGCTGCGGCAATGCTTGCGATCGTAGTGCGCGCACCTCGGCGTTCTGCATTTTTCTTGGACGCCGTGGGATCGCCGTGAAAACGCGGCCCTAGTGTGACAGGGGTTTTAGATAAGGATCATGGTAAACCTCTAGTATTTAAGCTAAATATAACACTTACCTCTTTTGTTCACTGCATTGTCCAAAATGAATAATAATTGAAAGGGTGTTATATATTAGTTAGCATGCGAAGTTCACATTTCACTCATACGTGGCAGTTTATTATCAGCCTACTTACCTGGAAGCAGTATTGGAAGTCGGACACATTATCTCCGGTTATCTGAATCTGCCTTAAGTGGATTCAATTAAAAAATGAATAAGCAATAACCTGAATGTAAACGGTTATTAATATTATGGTCTTTCAAGAACCACAATTAATGAATTCACATTTTACACAGGTTAGTTGGTGCCGTTAGTTAAATAGAACATTGCTATATGTATATGTCGTGTTTCCATTGAAATATCCTAGACAACTTTAAAAAAAATGAATAAAGTACTACACTTTGAGATTTGATGATATTGTGACAGTTAAGATACAATGCAGGTATCTTCATGTATTTACATGGTGACATTACCCGGGGTGAAAAAAAAGATAATATACACGTGTAGACAAGCGCGTCGCGGCGAAAAAGGATCCCGTGCGAAATAACGAAACGAAAACAGATCTAAGGCGCTAACTAACTTTTCTTTACCCGCTAATCATCCCCTCTTTTTGTCATGCGTCCCGCTGATTAGCGTCTTTTTGCACCGCTTATGGAGCACATTTTCTCTGCGAACCCCGCTAATTATCGTTTCTTTCGCCCCGCGCCCCTTGTCAGAATAATGTGACGTTGACAAACCGTTTGACAAAAAGGTTTGTTTTGATTTGTGCAGTTGGTACTGCATGTACATATATTTACTGGGTATATATTTTGTATTGTTATGCAGTTTTGGACTTCCGGTTGAATAAAATGGCGCTGCATTTTTGCCAACAAAGAATATGTGAGTTTTTCCAATTTAAAGATCTAAATACGAGATATAATGATGCCTCGTCAACAGATCTAAAAGGTAAACATTAGAGAGGTGTATATGTATCAGCGTATAAACGAATAACTGACGAGTAACCTGGCAATTATATAACTTTGATACTGATCCAATGAATCCATATGCCGAGACGTAAGAGGAATAAATCTTCGACAGGGCAGAAGCCACATGTAAAAAAGTATCGATTCCATATTAACGAGAATACAACAGAAACTGACTCCGAGTATTTCAAAGCGCTAGATCATTCAGATTCTGACTCTGAATTCTCTAACATCCAACATCCAGTTACTTTAGATACCCCACCCACCCAATTCGACAAGCCAGACGCCGCCATGGCTATCATAAAGGAACAGCTAGCTGAACTGGGAGCTATTTTAGGGCCGATAGTTGTGAGAGAAATCAAGACCGAGTTAATCAGGGAAATTAAACTAGATATTATTTCACAGTTTTGGGCGGAGACGTCCAGATTGAAGGAGGAAATTGTGCTACTCAAAAGTGAAATGTGTAATCTTGAGTGTGAGTTACAGGCCACAAAACTGGAGTTGGACGAATAGGAGAACAGTATGGAAGGCGTATGTGTCTAGATATTAGTGGCGTTCCAGGAGATACTGGCTCTCCCCAGGAAGATGTAGCACCCGAAATACTGAACCGAGCTGCTAAGCATGGAATCGAACTGAGAGAGTCTGACATTGACCGAGGAAAGATAGGCGAAAGGGTACAGAAAACCGCAGGTTTTCCTCAGTGAATTAAAAGGTATACACATACGCAGCATTGAGGCGATTCAGTGCAGTAAACCAGGAAAGGCGATTCCTAAAGACTAAGCCGATTCCTAAAGACTAAGCCGATTCCCAAAGACTATGTTTTCCCAAAGACAAAGTTTTATTTTCGTCTTACTTTCTAACACTCATATGGGGATGATCACGCGAAGGTGTGAACGATAGTCGAGTATTTTTGCGCTCTGTAAATTTTCATAAAAATTGCCATAAAAGTGGTTACAAATCTGTTTATTTGGATTAAAAGAGTGTGTGGATGTGGATTATTGTCTAACCGGATCGACAATATATACTGACGAAAATTTGAACAAACGTTCAAAAAGAAAGAAAAATAGTGAAAGTGATAGCGATCTGAGTGGTAATTTGAATAAGACCACCAAACATGGACAATCGCCGGAAGGGGTGAGTGTTAGTGACGCTTTAAGTCAGTCAAATGCAGTGTTGTTTGATCAAGGTACTCCTTCAAAATTAAATACTAATCCCTGTCCGATCTTTTTATATTTCTTTATACCAGTATGCTCTACCACCGTGACTTTTGCCAGTCTAACAAATTCCAGCGTTAATAGTCCTCATCGCAATGGAAGTCAAGATCAATGTGGATACCACCCCTGGTACGCCGCTTCAAAATGCAAACCCGACGAATGCCGACATCACGGCTTGTTTATCAACAATCTCGTCCAAAATCAGCGATATGGAAAAACGGTTATTTACACTTGAATCACTTGGAAAAAGTAGATAATTTTGATGCAGAAATGAAAAAATGTGAGTGCACATCGAATACATGAATAAAAAGCAAATGAAAGCCTAAATAAAACAGAGGATAGAGTCGATTTAGCCGAATACACTATAGGCATGGCGCAAGATAAAATGACGCAAATGGAGCACGAAAATCAGAAACTGAAAGAATCTATTATATATTTGCAATCGCAATCAATGCGAAATAATTTGATCTTCGGAAAACATTCCAGAATCCCAATTCCAAAAAGGTGAGGAAACCGAATCTAAATTTAGACAATTTCTAAAAAGCTTCAAATTGCACGAGAAGTGGTGGATAACCTAAAACTCGAGAGGGTACACAGGTTATTTTATATATAATTCCTTTTGTTTTTTATATCCTTGAATTATTGATTAAAATGTGTGATTTAGATGAGCTATGATTAATTAAGGAGTATTGAAAATTGAACTATAAGTGAGTGTGTAGAAGTATGTGTAACCTGTCATGTGATTATAGTTATGTATTGTAAATTATGTATGTAATGATGAGAAACTGTAAAAGTTTAAATCAATGAAGTATCTACCTATCTATCTCAATGGTAAACAAACACTGTCCTAAATACTTACAGCATTATTCGTTATTATATAACGCAATATATATATATATATAAATGTAAATGATATACGCTGGACATCAACTGCTAGACCTTAAGTGTAGACATGTGTTTATGTTACGGAATGACTTGCTGTATATCCTTATGCCTAATAGTATGATCAGACTAGCTTGTACCACACGTGACTATAGTGCACGTGCTTACTATCTGCTTTACTTTTTACCGTTGATTTAAGGTTGTTGTAGTTGATGAATAACATTTATATTTACTCAAAATCTAAATTAGTACTGCAGTATAAGTGTTGATCGCACGAGTATCATTACTGAATGGTGTTGATTTGGCCCATATTATGTCATGTAAATGTGTATTATAACTCAAATTGGGCCCGAGCGATCTACGAAACTGTTCTTTAAATGTATTATATACATTATATACATTATATACATTGTTATGCTGAGTTTAACTATAATAAAACATGGCTTATCTCATAAGTATGTGTCAATGTATTAATCACTGGGGTATTTCTCTCCAACAGTTGTAGGTATTGCATATTATAATAATGTTTGAACTGGATTTTTTTCTAGTGACCATATGCACAGGCATTTGTAACTATTGACCGATATTATTTTGTATTATGTAATGTGCATACGGTGTGGCTTTTTAGGGTCAAATTAAACAGTTGAGATGATGCTACCACTTACTTCGTTGACTTCTATAATAATATACTACTTATTAAAGATGGTCGAGGATATATGTATTAGCTGTTTTTATGAATGGTGGCCTAGGATATTTATATGCTATTGCGAATAGCAACTTTCATTATTATTGTATTGTGTGTTCTTGATGTGTTTTTTTTTGTGTGTGATTTTTTTATGTGTATATTGGTCACACTACTACTTATTATGGTGGTCTTGGATATTTATAAAGTGACGCAATTATGTTCCCTATGTAATTGTATTGATAAAATTAATAACTATTTGTTTTTGAATTTTGATTTCAATATTATAAGAAAAAAATTAAAGCACTATTTTAACGCAATTGATATATATATATATTTTTTGTCATCTAATTTTCTCGTTCTAGGATTCAGTTTTTTTTGTTTGTTTTTTCTTTTCTCAGTGTAATAGATCATGCTTTTCATATTGTTTATTTGTGTCCTCCCGTGCCTGCCGCGCCCCCATGTTTGTTCACCATATCGTCTCGTATATTCCTGTCCACACCTACTCACTTGCCAATTGGTCCGATTGTCGCTCTTCATTACATTTGACGTTATAATTTATCCTCATGGGTAATGACCTAAACTCATGGAGAGCGACTGTTGGACTTTATAATAACAGGCGACAGCAAAACCTAACATCGTGTACGTGCTATATACACCCTCTTAACTTGACGTTAGAGACCATTATTTACTTAATTCATTGTTTAGTAAGAGTAACTCAATTAATTGCCCGTTTTTATTTAAACGCTGCGCACCCTTATATTGCACTCATCGCCGTATTATTTGTATACCACACTTTTAATTCATTATCGGAGAAAATTAATCTAATCCGACTTTTTTTTTCAACATGGGATATTATGCAAAATATTTACTTTTTCTTAACTATGGTTACTTTAATTGTTTTATCAGGAGATGTAGAAATAAATCCGGGCCAAGTTATGAGACAAGGTAATGCTTTTCAATAATGCATCAAAATATTCGTAGTATTAGGAACATCAAAGACATCTTCGTGGATTTTGATATATTGTGTTTTACTGAAACTCATCTATCGATTGATAATGGAAACGAAATATTACATTTAGAAAATGTTGATGCTATGTTCCGTAAGTATGATACATCTCATTCTGGCGGGTTATTAATTTATATATCACCCCATTTAAGACCAAATAGGAAAGTTGAATTGGAATATTTACTCCCCGAATCAATTTGGGTTGAAATTAAAGATAAAAATCAGTATTTTATAATCTGCACCCTTTATCGACACAGAATTATGCAGTTGAATTCTGGGACAGGATAAATCACTGTGGTATACCGTACCCTGGATATTGCTATGTGCAGTGAGTATTGGTGAGTATTATCATTGGATTTCGCGACGCCGGAGATCGAACGAGGGTAAGTTCAGTTTCAATTTTTAGTGTTTTTGAGTTTGTTTGATATAAATTTGATAAAAAATTAAATCATTTGATCATTTTCCTAGTTCCTGAAAACCCAATTTTTTTTCGATATTGCTTAAAAAGGTAATAAGACGGCAAAACTCGACTCTTTACTCACGCAATAAATAAACTAAGGTCTGTCAAATTTGATTTTTTTGTTTATATTCTTCCGTAAACGAAAAACGTGAATCGAGCAAATTGTGATCCCGGCATCAGAGTTTATGTTGTAAATGTTTAATCAACAAAGGAATCACAGATGACAGTGCATTTATATAATAAATATGCATGTCAGTGTACCGAGTATTGTTTTGGTGTTGCTCGCCGGTGTCACGAGTATTGCTTTCAAGTGTACCGAGTATTGGCCATTAATATTGAGTAAATGCAAGGAGTACCTACAGTGTATATACCACATTCAATGTTAAATATAAATTATTGTGTAAACTTATTGACAGTGTATATGCAAAGGAAGCATTTTGAAGTTGTGTGACCTACGTGGCTATTACAGAATATCCACAAAATCGTTATCAAATGGAGACATTTTGTTTGTTTTGCGTGTGGTATTGAAGCAGTGGTTATTTGTAAAAAATGTCGTCCATTGGTTGTTGAGCGGATCTTATCTAGAGGGTTTCATTGTATCCAGCAATCGTCCACATACCAAACATTTTGTAATGTCCAAAAGGGCGTGTGTTTATTGTCCTGCGGTGGGTCTTTTCAAACTACTGGGGGTTTCAAGAAACATTGTGTAAGGGTTTGATTCATTTTTGAGACAAATCTTAATAAATATATTGATTTTGTATAGATGGTCATATTGTAAATATTGTATTTGTCCAATTGGTTATTTTACGCTGGTTTAAAGAAATTTCTTGATCTAAGGCGAGCATGCTACCATCACACTACGGCGGATCACTAAGTGTTGTAAATGTTTGTCCGATGAAAGCCATATGACTGAAATAAGTGACATCAACACATATCTAAGCTATGCATTGCATTGACGGGTGTAGAGTGGTCCTTATATTTATACCGGACCCCCATGGAATAGGCTCCGATCCCCAAAGATTGACCCGAATCCCCTTTAAATACCCGAAAAATACAGTAAAGGTACTAAAAAGGATGTAAATGGGACCTAATTAGGATGAGAAGCAACAAAAAAGCGCTGCACATTTTTTTTAGGTAAAATCAATATGACGGACCCCTATGAAAAATGTTCTGGATCCGCCCCTGCATTCAAATGTAGAGAAATTTGTAGTCTATTAGCATACTCACGCCCGTATAACTCACAACGAGTGTGAATTGCACTTCGTTTAAAATGTTGCAAGCAACTTTCGTTCCACGTTGTGAGCACTCATGATGTTATTCGGCAGTGATCGACGTTGGAGAACCAGGACATAATCGGGTGTGTAACTGGAACATGTGACAATTGTTGTGTGTGTTTTTCATAGAAAAAGGATTGTTATAAAGGATTATAATGGATTGCTGTAAGTGTAACTTTTATTTTATTCGGTGCATTTTATATTCTTTTACAATAACGAAGTGATGTAATATCTAAATATTATAGTTTTCACCAGATAATTGCAGTCACAGAATTTGTGTAAGTTTTGGTTATTTTAAGACTGGTTAACACAGTGAGTCTATTTTTAGACTAGGTCAGATTTACAACTGTCAGTTGTAAGATATTTGGGTCATGTTTAGAGGGATGTTTGGTGATATTCTGGTGTAAACTAAATTATGAGATAGTATGATATGCTTCATTATTAGTGACAATAAACATTATTGAGGCATATAGACCTTATTGTGCAGCAATTTCTGGTATAGTCCAGAGTATTATACATGTATACTTAGTGAAAGTGTCTTTTCTTGACCAACCAAGTGTCATTCTTAATGAACACTAGTGTGAACACTTAAAAGTGATTATATTTATTTTTGTGCTTTTTGCGTGTGTATTTAGTTTGTGAACTTAGCATACAGTGATAGATTTTCAACGCTATTATAGTGTGTGATTTTGAATATTGGTATTGATCAGTGAACTCTTTTTTAGAGCAGAGATAGTTATTTGTTATTCTTTTCAAAAGAATTGATAAAATAAGTGTGGATTTTGATATCTTTAGGATGTCATAGAGGTTTAGAGTTTACAGTTGGAACCGGAGATATTTTGGGTACCGGTAGTATACACATTAAAGTGTCATTAGTGTTTTGGGTTTGAGATATAGATATATTATAGAGTTTTTGAGTGTATAATAATTATCTGGTTACCACGTAGAAGTTGGTGTACTAGTTAATTTATAAGGGTGTTTTCTCACTGACTTTTCTTCTGGTCTGTTTAATCATCCCTTCACACATTCACTTTTTTCTTTAAAATCCATTCACATTCACTTGCACTTTACCGAGGAGAAAGCGATGGAAGAAAAAGGTATTTATAGTTATATTTGTGCATAATATTTATATATTGTATGTGTATTTATATGTGCCAGCTTGCGTTTAGAAGTGTGATATGATATTTTGAGACTGTTTTCAGGATATTTTTGTGCTTTTGTGAAATTATTTCAGGAAATTGTGTATACAGTGTTTATTATTTCAGGAAATAATATTATGTGTCAATTTATTTCCAGGAATTAATATTTTGGATCTATTTATTTTCAGGGTAGTTTATAAGTGATTTATCTTTTGATTACTATTTGCAGTGAAATAGTCTTGGAGTTATTTGTCAGAGATTTTCACTTAACACTTGTTGATAATTTCAGGAATTTAATCACTGATAGTATTATTTTTCAGCGGTTAGTAATAGTGCATATATAGATGTTATCTGTTGAATAACGGACAATTTATTTCAGGGAATTAATATTTTTGTTCATTTTCAGTGATAGTTTAGATTGTGATTACACAACTTTAGTGTTTTTGATATATAGTGATAGTTGTGCGTTACTGTGATAAAGTGATAAGTGTGTTACTGTGATAAAGTGATTAAGGTAGAAAATATGATGGCGGCGAAAACAGATGGAAGTCCTAAGGAAGCTCTGTCAGAGCAGGAGATGATTGACTTATTGATTAAGAGTGGTAGATATGATGTAACACCACGAAAGCCGATTAGTAGTACACCTAAGTCTAGGTTGTACGATGTGTATGAGACCACCAGTATGAAGGCTAAGGCGAGTGGAGATTTGAGTGTTTCCAAGACAGAGGATGTAACTCGTCTTGTAGCACAGTCATCCATTCCTAAGATTCCGTTTTTTCTCAGGTGACGACCAGAAGGGGGACGTGACGTACAACGAGTGGCGTTTTGAGATACGTTGTTTGACGGATATAACTCCGAGCATCCTTACTCAAGCCATAAGGAGGTCTCTGCGAGGAACAGCAAGGAGAATGCTCATACCTTTAGGGGAAAAAGCCACCATCACAGATACGTTAACGAAGTTGGATGCCCTTTTTGGTGATATTTCTACCAACGGCATGATTATGCAGGAATTTTTTAATAGTTTTCAGAAATCGGAGGAATCTGTCACATCTTTTAGTTGCCGTTTGGAAAGTTTGTTACAGATTGCCATTGACAACAAACATCTTGCCAAGGAGGCCAAGAATGACCTGATGCGGCATAAGTTTTGGACGTCACTCCGATCTGAACAGCTCAAGAGCCAGACCCGGCATAAGTATGACACCCTGTCAGATTATGATGAGCTTCTACGGGAGATACGCATGGTGGACAAGGAGATTAGTATCACTCCTTCAGATGCTAAGACCACCGCACCACTCAAGAAGGTGGGTCACCAGCCCGTGACAGCGGAAGCACCTGTGTCTCTGAGGATTGAAGATGTGGAGAGGAAGCTGGAGAAAAGAATGGATGTGTTGGAAAATAGGCTGGATAGGAAGATAGACGAGAAGATGGACATGATCCTCAATAGGATGGATCAGAGGGATGACAGGAACAGAGACTTCTCCCAGAACACTTTCAGGGGTCGAGGTCGTGGACGTGGTTTCCGTTATGGCAACAATCCACCATACAACCATCCAGGTGGCAGTAACAACAATCACCGTCCGGAAGACAACAGGGGCCAACAGAATGGTTTTGGTAGAGGGAATCAACAGCCAAAAGCTTAACCGTCTCTGTTGATGGCCAACCAGAGGCTGGTGAATATATAGGCCAAGATATATTAGAGAAAATGATAGGTAGCTCTAATGAAAGTGATATTTTCTTGTAGGGATCACGGGTCAGAGCCTTGTTGGATACTGGGTCGATGATTTCTACAGTATCCGAGTCTTTTTATCGTTCTTTAACAGATCCACCAGTTCTACACAGTTTGGTTACACTGGGTTTAAAGGTTTCCATTGCTGATGGATCACTGTTGAAGTATATTGGTTTTATTGAATGTACTATTTTAGTTCCATATTTATCTGATATTTTATTTGATGTACCTGTTTTAGTTGTACCGGATACACATTTGAATCGTAATTGTCCAGTGCTTATAGGAACCAACGTTATTCGTTTGTGTAAGAATGTTTTTGCACAGGATACAGATAATTCTTCATCTGATGTTCCGGAAGAGTGGAAAGTTGCTATGGACAGCATAAGTTGCAATACGTTTACAGTGAAGTCCAGCAACAAGAAAGTACTAAAGGTTGCACCTTATGAAACCATTACAATTAATGGTACAGCTAGACGTGTTAGCCATACTGTCAGTACTGTTGTTACAGAGAACTTACAGGCAGATTCTCCATCCGGATATACAGTCTGTCCGAGAGTGGTTAATCTGGAACAACGCGGTAACTGTGCCAAGATTGCAGTTAAAATTTGCAACATGTCTGCTAAATCTATTACATTTCGACCCAAGTCTGATATTTGCCTGATCAGTGAAGTCAAGGTGGTGGATAACCTGGCCTCGGATCTTGGCAGTATGACAGTGACTAAGGAGGGTTATGTTTCACCCCTGGAAGAACTTGGTGCCAGAATTGATACGGCCAATCTCACGGAGGAGCAACTTGCACGTGTTCGCCAGATCTTAGGTACCTGGGACCATATATTTTCGAAAGGAGCTGCCCATATTGGTAAGACTGACCTAGGTCAGCACAAGATCGTGCTAGAAGACGATACTCCTTTCAAAATGCCATACAGGAGGATACCACCAGGCATGTATGAAGAAGTACGTCAGCACATTAGAGAGATGCTTGAAGCAGATGCCATTAGAGAATCTGACAGCCCATTCTCATCTAATGTGGTACTTGTTAGGAAAAAGGATGGTTCCCTGCGATTTTGTTTAGACTGGAGGCATCTAAACAACAAAACACGGAAGGACGCATATATGTTGCCTAGATTTGACGACACTATTGATACCTTGAGTGGATCAAAGTACTTTTCGAAGCTAGATCTTCGATCAGGCTACTATCAAGTGGAAATGGAGGAGTCTTCGAAACCGTACATTGCTTTCTCCGTAGGTAATCTCGGATTCTATGAGATGAATCGCATGGGAATGGGACTTTCAAACTCACCTGCCACATCTCATTTTCCTTGATGATATTTTAGTATTCTCGAAGACATTCGAAGAACACATTAAACGTCTGGAAGGAGTGTTCTCCAGATTGGAACAACATGGGCTATTGTTAAAACCCAGCAAATGTGAGCTGTTCAAGAGCTCAGTGAACTACTTGGGCCATGTTGTGTCAGAACATGGAATAGCTACTAACCCAGAGAAGACAGCAGCAGTCAAGAATTGGAAGCCACCAACCAATATCAAGGAACTGCGACAATTTCTTGGCTTTGCAGGCTATTACAGGCGGTTCGTGAAGAACTTCTCCCAAGTTGCACAACCTCTAAATGCCTTGCTGGAGGGTCATGGAACGACAAAAGCTGCCAAGAAAGCCAAGAAAAAGATCAAGAAGCAAGCTGTTGTGTGGAAATGGGGAAAGAACCAACAACAAGCATTTGATACTTTGATAGAAAAATTGACGACACCACCAGTCCTTGGATATGCTGATTATACAAAACCTATAATCCTACACACGGATGCCAGTGGATTTGGTTTAGGCGCTGTACTATACCAGCTTCAGGAAGGCAAGGAACGCGTAATAGCATATGCCAGTAGGGGACTGAGACCCAGTGAAAAGAAGTACCCAGCGCACAAGTTGGAGTTTTTAGCACTGAAATGGGCGATTACAGACAAGTTTCATGACTTCCTCATGGGAACTACATTTCAGGTCGTAACGGACAACAACCCATTGACCTATGTGCTAACAACAGCCAAGCTTGATGCCACAGGACACCGTTGGATATCAGCATTAAGCAACTTCCAGTTCACCATCATTTATCGTCCTGGAAAGCTTAATGTTGATGCTGATAGTCTGTCAAGACAACCAGAGTTGATCTTTCCTGATCAGGTTAAAGCAATCTGCCATGCAGTTAAAGCATCACTACCCTTGGTGCACTGTGTTTCGGAAGTTGTAGGTCCTCAACCGGCCGGTGAGGAAATAACATCGGAGCTTTTTAACCAGATAGACTGGCAGCAGGAACAGAGAAAAGATGCCACCATAGCCAGAGTATTAGACCACCTTGGATGCGGTTCTCGGCCAAGGGAGGAAGACCTCAGGAGAGAAACACGCACTGTACAGAAGTTCCTTCGGGAATGGAATCGCCTTAACGTAGAGGATGACATTCTGTACAGAACCGCCTCCTTTGATGGTCACCAGACAAGACAGTTAGTCATCCCAGAGACTTACAGGAGCATTGCCCTAAAAGGCATCCATGATGATGTTGGACATCAAGGAAAGGAAAAGTCTCTGTGGTTGGCTAGACAACGCTTTTATTGGCCTGGCTTGGAAGGCTATGTTAACAGGAAAGTGGAAACCTGTGGCAGATGTATTCGTCGGAAGACACCAGTTAGGGTGGTAGCAGAACTACACCCTATAATGACTACAAGACCAATGGAATTGGTCTGCATGGACTTTCTTAGTCTGGAGAGGTCAAAAGGAGGCTTTGAGCATATTCTGGTCATCACGGATCATTTCACTCGGTATGCTCAAGCTATTCCTTGTCGCAACCAGACGGCCCAGAAGACTGCCAGAGCCTTGTATGACAATTTCTTCCGATACTACAGTTTTCCGGAGACACTACACAGTGACCAGGGACGGAATTTTGTCGGGAACGTCATCAAGGAGCTGTGCAAGATCGCCCAGATTAAGAAAACCAGAACTACACCATACCACCCCATGGGTAATGGATCAGCGGAACGGTTCAACCAGACCTTGTTGAAAATGCTTGGGACCTTGGAAGAGGACCAAAAACAGGATTGGAAATCCTACGTAGCGCCAATTGTCCAGGCATACAACGCAACGAAGAGTGATGCAACTGGTTATTCGCCCCACTAACTCATGTTCGGGTGGCATCCTCGTCTCTCAGTAAATGCCTACTTAGGTACTTCAGTAGATGCTGAAGAAGCTGCATCAGAACCACAGACGTATGGCAAGAAGCTGCGAGACAGGTTGCAGGTTGCGTATGGTGTTGCTGCAAAGGAAGCCAGCAAGAACGCTGCTCAGAACAAGGAGCGATATGATCGTAATGTAAGGAATAGCAAGCTTGAGGATGGTGACAGAGTCCTGGTGAGGAAAGTCGGTCTGCAAGGGAAGCAGAAGTTGGCAGACAAATGGGACAGGGATCCATATTTGGTACTCGCGATGCCAAATAGGGATATCCCTGTATACAGAGTGAAACGCGAGGATGGACAGGGTCCAATACGGGTGCTACACAGAAATATGCTGCTACCGTTTACCTCTATTCCCTCTGAGGTCCCATGCCAGATACCAAACCGTAAGGTTGTGTCTAGAAGTAAACCCACCAGAGCCAATCCTCGGAGTACCGACACAGAAAGTTCAAGCTCAGATTCTGAACCCGAGCAACATATTCAGAATGGTACTAGACAGAAGAAAGTACGAATTGGACCATATACCACCTCTCTAAGCGAGCGCCATGAAAGTAGCACCCTTGAAGATGCAAACCTTCAATTGGATGAGAGCAACTTTAATGCGAGTCGTGACAGCGTGTGGGATATAGATCCAGATTCACTAGGTCGACCAGCTAGACCACCGGCACATCAACCAGAAGGTCCACCAGCACAACTGGAACATCCGCCAGATGGTCAACTGGAAGCTCAACCAGAGGATCTGCCGGTGCAGCAACCGGAGCCAGTACAACTGGAACATCCACCGGAACGTCCACCAGAACGTCCACCGGAAGATCACCCAGATGGTACACTGGTGCAGCAACCGGAGCCACCGAGACGGTCAACCAGAGAACGGCAACCACCAAACCGATTGGGACAGTGGGTTGTGCAGCAGACAGCCACAACACCGAAACAAGAAATGTATTATGTATAATGTTAATTTTTACCATTTTTCAGTGTATGATGTCAGTATTTGTCGCGACATGTGATGTCGTGAAGATATGATGCACTTGACATGTGTATTTTAGCGAGATCAATCTCATTTCCCTTTGAGGTTGCTGTCTCAAGTTAACCCAGTATGATGTGTTGACGGGACGTAAAACCCCATTAATTGTTCTGTTTTCCATTTCACAGATACGTATGGAGATGGATACATTTCAGGTAATATTGGTTAACAATTTTAGAATTTATTTCAGCATAGTATATGGATGCTAATCTGTTTGCTTTCAGACTTTGAAGTTGGTACATTTTTGCTGAATTAATATTATTTGCAAAGATAATAAATGTACCTGGTTAAGTCAGTTATGTTGAATATTTTCAGGTATGCTTATTTGTGTTTATTTTATAACTTTTAATTAAATGTCTTATTTACAGCGCTGGCATCTGGTTAATAAATGTCAGGAGCCATTTCACTGAGCCGGGAAGTATGTAGCCGTGCCTTTAATAGTGGTTCAAGGGAGACAACTGCTATAGTTCTCTGTAGTATGTTTACTCATATTTATGTCCCTTATTCCACAGGTAGATAGCTGGCTATGTTCACAATACTGAGTAATAACTGTAAAAGTTGATGAGACCATTTATCATGAGGTCAATGTATTATTTATATTGTATACGGTTGTCATATATGTCTTGACAAACTGATTATTGTACAAATACAGCTTGGTTGACAGGATTGAGTGAGTGAAAACTAACTTAGGTCACCCCTAACACTGCATGACATGATAACTCTAACTAACTCAGTCTTTGCCTACCTTCTCTAAGAGAAACACCTATTTCAGTACAGAGATGTAATACTATATGTTTTAGTAGTTTTCTATAGACTTGTAAAGGTCTGACTGAGAATGTAGTTTTATATATTCTACAGCTATTAGATTCTTGGTAAATATTTGGTTGCAGAACCTAAATATGGATTTGTCTGGTGAGTTCTCGATTGTTTGGTATATTAATGAAATTGCCGCGTTTGTAGATAATGTATTTCTGTAATGGCTGCAATGTCATTTATGTTGTAATTGTTTGTTAAATGTGATGTTTGTATATATTGCAGGCTTTATATTACCCGTATATAAAGAACCCTAAATCAAGGATTGGAGTTGTTGAATTTACCCCCATAAGACCATGGTTACATGTACATGACATGAGCAGGGTTTTAAAATAATCAAACTTTTAAATTCCTTAATTATAACAGTAAACTTGGTTGAACAATGCTCCTGTTGTTCTTTTTCATTTTTTCCATTTATAGTAAGGTATGTAATAAAAAAGGTAAATATACGGCCGTGGTAAAAAGGTAAAAATCGGTACAGCAGTAACAGACTATTCACGCGATAACGTCAACGTCATATCGCGAAGACGTTGACGTCATCAAGAAACACAAAGACATCATCAAATGATCCTGTTCTTTTTCTTTATTTTTTATTTTTCTCCATTTTATAGTAACGTATGTAATAAAAAGGTCAATATACGGCCGTGGTGTGCCTTTTGTCGATAATGGCACACCACGGCCGTAAATTAACATCTAATCTCTGGCTGTATGAAGGTTGGTATACATGAATGTATATCTCTGGCTGTAGGAAGGTTGGTATACATTAATGTATATCTCTGGCGCTGTAGGAAGGTTGGTATACATTAATGTATATCTCTGGCTGTAGGAAGGTTGGTATACAGTAATGTATATCTCTGGCTGTAGGAAGGTTGGTATACATTAATGTATATCTCTGGCTGTAGGAAGGTTGGTATACATTAATGTATAATTCTGGCTGTAGGAAGGTTGGTATACATTAATGTATAATTCTGGCTGTAGGAAGGTTGGTATACATTTGAATACACTCTGTAGCACTAGTATGATGATTTATAATATACCTGATTGTGTATAATATCGGTAGTATCTTACACGTCCCGAATAATGTACGTGAAGATAAGGATATAGAGTATTCAATGCAAATCCATTTACATATATCAATGTATGTCAAAAGCACAGGTAACAGCATAATCGTCATACTCGAACTATGAGGCAGTTACCAACGTGGTGTGTAAAATAACCCGCATACATACTCAGTAGGAATGTAATTATCATATCTTGTACCATAGCTCTAATGGCTTTCACTGAAACCCCAACTGACGGAGGTGGGTGCATGAGCTTTCGTCCCTCGGGTTTTCTGGTCGTACCCTAGATTGGTTTTCTCTTTAGCTGCAACTACTATGGTTGTTCAGTACGATTCTGAGATGTTTTATTATTTTGTATGTGTTTCTTTAGTTAGTTTCTCAGGATGTGGACTTTATTGTTAGAGAATTCCTTTTGATGGGATGTAGTTTTGTTTACACTATCTTGTCTATTTGGGCGCTGAAGACAGGATAATAGCGAGGATTGTGCGCATATATAATCGATTCAAGCCAACCAGTGGGCCTTATTGCCTACTGACCTTTCCAAGTCGGTAACCCTGTCTTCACCACCTTCTGTTGTTTTTTTGTCCCTTTCACTGTATTTTCAAGTCCTTGTTTGCAGTACAGTGCGGACCTACGATGCCTTTGCGCTCGGACGCTGTGGTTTCTATAGGAATCTATATCTCATTTTTTCCTTTGTTCTTGCTTATGATATAATTTTCATAAACCTGAAGGTCTGAGCCTAAACCGTGCTATAAATGCCGATATATTTCAGCCGTGCAATAAATGAGAGATTCGGCAGTTATACCATGGTCTACTCAATTTTACGCGCGCGCAGTTGTAATTTACACATGAGTCAAACGACTAACCAATTACCAAAACAGCACTCCTTGACATTGCATTTGCTCAATAATACACAAAGGCGATTGGCTGCAATAATCAAAACATGGGTCATGTCCATGCCGCGTGATAATGCTATTTCTTGATTGGATCGAGCTGTTATTTTTACTGAAAACTACAACGCCCTAAAACTTCTTGCACATGCGTAGTTGAATAAATGGCTCTGGTACAAAACATGTATAGCATATTTTTCTCGTATGCGATTTATACTACTATTTATGCGGCCCTCGAAAAGCAGTATAAATCACATATACTTGAAAAACTATTTGTTGTTGTCGTAGAGGCAGACGACCACCCCATGCTTCCTAGGTAGAAGTTTAGATCCCAGTGCTATTCGAACCCGCAGCGATGAGAATCGAAAGGTTTACTACGAAATACCTGAGAGAAATTATTCAAATGTCAGGTATGTGATAACGGGTTTACACAATCATCACCTCTAGGAGAATGTTTACAACGCAATACCTGAAGGAATTATTGAACTGTCAGGTAATATGTGATAACGTGTTTACGCAATTATCACATCTCACACTACGCGTGCGTATACATACTGAAGGTGAAATGATTCAGACGACGTGTGTTTGACATTACAGTTACAGTTAATATACTGATATGATCGTGGCAACTTTTGCTGCATTTGTTTCATTGATTAATTACATCTAGTTATTACCGAGTATTTGATCATACACTGATACAAGTTCATAACTCATTACATATGACTTTGTATCTTACGTATGATAAGGGCCGTATGGTGCTTCTGTATTCTCTGTGCGACAACGGCACAACATCGCTGATTTCAGTTACCCGGTATTTTCAACAGTTACGTAAATCGATTCATCAATCCCGATTGCGTACCGAAATGTTTCCCAACCGAGTGATGCTGTCGGTCTTAATTTGCATACGATATTGATGTTATGGCTTTATTACACGTCCACACCGTAAGTTATATGATGCTTGGACCTATAATAATCCAAAACTAAAATAAGGTCAACAATTGCAAAAGCCGCAATTGAGTCTGTTCATGAGAGGTTATGTATGAAGCAACACCCCAAACGCCTCCAAGCTCCGACTTAAACGGAGCATACTGGTACGGTTTCAGATAATCATGGTGACAAACAGTGTATTATTTAATGGTTATTGAGAACAAAGTATACTACTTTACACATGGTACAACATACTGAACTGTTAAATATCTACAGACTATGCAGAGTGTATACAGTCGTACATGTTAATACAATTGAACACCATACATCATTATGTATTCTTAATGTGTGATACTAGTTTTAAAACTATATAAAATACATTGCTGGATTTTACTTTTAAAAGTTTGTCCCGAGATTTGTTTAGACTAGCCCCACGACGGACAACCATTTATGAAAAAGAGACTAGCCCGGATCCAGACTGGACTAGCCCCGGGTGTCGGGCTATTCTATTCTTGGAACATTGAACTGGTAGAGAAGTGGCGAACTTAACCAAAATACAAAAGCATATGTCAGGTCATTCACATTGTACTAATACTTCTATCGGCGAGATATGGGTAGTTCTATATCTGTAAGGCTTTTGGTGTCCGAGACATTAAGCAGAAACTTGAATTTAACACATGAATGCAATTAACGAAGTACGAGAAGTAGGTCAAGGCCATTCAGTGACATACCTTAGGTAGGAATATACTGCTGTCATGGATATTTAAGCGTGTGTGAAGTTTGGACGCTTTATAGTTTCTGGGAAGTGTAGTTGCATGTAAAATTTAAATGAAAACAGAATTGCCAACAATTTGTTACAAAACAACAATTAACAAGAGCGCCATCTAACGGGGCATTATAGGCCCGCTTTCTAAAGTTTTTATGCTAAAAGCATTTCCTAGGCGATAGGTCAATGTAACCCTTTGGCCTTACCGTTGACATTTTAACAAAACAAAAACAAATAGAGGACGTTGTTTAACCAAGAGCACTTTGTATAAAGTTTCAAGACTGTAGATCAAATATTCGTGAATAACAGCTGGGAAGGAATTTGTCATGATCAGGTCAGTGACCTTGATATATGACCTACAAAGCTATAACTTAATTGAGGTTGTTGTTTTAACTTGGGTCCTATTTCTTCAATAATTGTAGGTCTAATAGTTACAAGTTTCAAAGAGGATTCAGTCATTGTCAGTTCAATGTGACCTTGACGACCTACTGGACCCAAAAGTAATAGGCTTCCTCCTCTAACCAAGGACAATGCACCTATGAAGTTAAATAAGTGTGTTTTTCATATTTCCGGGATGGTCATTTGCAATGTGTATGTCCATATGAAGACATGTGTGACCTTTACCTTCGACCAACTAAGCCTTAAAGTGATAGGGTTCCTCCTCTCACCAAGGGCAATGTATCTACAAAGTTTCATTAGTGTGGGTATTATACTCCTGGAGTTATCACTTTGAATATGAACTGGTGACCTTGACGTTTGACCTAGTGACCCCAAAAGCACAAGGGTTTTGCCTCTGAATAAACGTAATGCATCTATGAAGTTTCATGAGTGCAAAGGTTATGGTTGCAGTATTTTAGCGGAATGTGTATTTCCATATAAGGTCATAAAAGGTCATGATGTCCTTGATATTTGGCCTACTGACCCCAAAGACAATATAAGGTCTTTCAATTGCCATTGTCAATGCACATACGAAGTGGGGGTGTTATGGTTTTGAAGTTATCGCGCAGAATGCATATTACAACATAAGGTCATAGCGACCTTGACGATTGACCTGCTAACTCGAATGAAATACAATATTTTCTCTTACCAATGGCAATGTACTCATGAAGTGTCGTGAGTGTAGGTGTTATGGTTTTGAAATTATCCCACAAAAATGCCTATTTCCATATAATGTCACGGTGACCTTGACCTTTGACCCAAAATCAATAGGGTTCCTCCTCTCTCCACAGTCAATAAACCAAATTATTCAGTGTGGGTGTTATAGTTTCGAAGTTATCACGAAGAATGCCTATTTCCATATAAGGTCATGGTCACCTTGACTTTTGTCCAATTGAACCATAATCAATAGAGTTCCTCCTCTCACCAAAGGCAATGCATCTATGAAGTTTCATAAGTGTTGATTTTACGATTTCGAAGTTATCAGATGGAATGCCTATTTCCATATAATGTCATGGTGACCTTGACCTTTGACCTACTGGCCCCAAAAAACTATAGGGTTCCTTCTTTCACATAGGGCAATGTACCTGTGAAGTTTTATGAGGGAAGGTGTTAGGATTTTGAATTTATTGTACGGAATGCATGATTCAATATAAGGTCTCTGTGACCTTGACATTTGACCTACTGGCCCCAAAAACAATAGAGCACCTCCTCTCAACTAAGGCAATGTGCCTATGCAGTTTTATGAGTAGGTGTTACGGTTTTGAATATATTGTGTGGAATGCATATTTCAATATATAATCAGTATGACCTTGACCTTTGACCTGCTGAGCCCATAATAAATTGGGTGTCTACTTTCAACATGGTCGATGAACCTGTGATGTTTTACGAGTGTAGATGTTACGGTTTTGAAGTTACCATGTGGAATTCATAAAAGGTCAGTAACCTTGACATTTGACCCCAAAAGCAATAGGGTTCCCGCTTTCAATAATGGTGATTAACCAATTAACCGCGGGTTGGCTGGCGGACGGACGAACGGACAGACAGACAACCCCATACCATAATACGTCACGTTTTTTAAACGGGCGTATACAAAATACAAACAATTTATTACAAAACAACAATTCAAAAGTACAAACAAATAATTATTAAGAAGTACCTAAAAAAATATAAAACATGAACTGGAAGCACATTCATAACACTTTACAGTATAAATGAACTCAAAAAAACGCCTCAAGGAGCATTTTGTTTTGTAGTTGCCTATATACAATTGTCGTATGATAATGTCGTATGTTTGTATGATGACGTCGATGACTTCTCTGTAAGGCACCGTAAAACAGAATTACCGCATCGATTGTCGTAATTTGGTACATGTGACGGTTACGGAAATCGACGAGGCAATTCTGGCCCACACCGTGCTAAACGGAAAAGATCGAAATTCATTTGCATAAATATGTATTACACTAGTGTATTAAGATAAATATATCATGGCTTTATAACACTCCGACGTCGTAAGTTATTCGATAAATGTGTCTAAAGAAGTAATTAAACTAACACTCGTTTGAAATATGAAATTATTTACAATATTATTAATATTAAATACTGTTGTATATCTGTGTTTCTTCACTTGTTAGCTTGCATTTCCCGCTGATTCCTCAATGTAATGATTCTAAACTCATATTATCATGGCCATATGTATTTGTACCACACATACGAAATAAATCTCTATAAATGTACCAATATATATATATGGATAGTGAACGGTACATACTCACGAGACTGGCTGCATAACATACTGAATAATCAAACAGGAATTCCAGACCGAATACGCGTCATTCATTCCAGATGGATGTTCACCAGACTGGTTGCATAACATACTGAATAATCAAACAGGTATTCCACACAGAGTACGTGTCATTCATTCCAGATGGAAGGTCAAGAGACTGGCTGCATAACATACTGAATAGTCAAACAGGTATTCCACACCGAGAACGCGTCATTCATTCCAGATGAAAGGTCACGAGACTGGCCTTTTAAATTATCGGCATATAAATTGCCATATCAGAACTGATCCTCTCCAAGTATGATATATAAATCCCGATTTAAACTAAAGACATATGTTTCCAACACTGTGTATATCAGTTATCAGAATTGGAGTTTCTGAACCAGCCGGGATTTCACTTTGAGTATATTACAGTTTCAGACATCTCACGTACTAACCTAGTCCAACAAGTGACTATACTATCATTTGTATCGGGTTGTATATAAACATAGTATGGCTGGTTCCCACACAGGGTATGTTACATGTATCGGGATGACGGTTCAATCAAATAGTTTGTCATGTATGTATGAACAGTGGACATTGTACGTCTACTCGACGGGAGTTATATATGTTGTTGTAAAGGTTACTTCATCTCATAGAATATTGCGGGTATATTAAATCAGTTAACTGGACAAATACTTTGATCCACAGACTACTCTTACATGTTACCTCTCCTTCATTAGTCTTCACGGATATTTTAAAGATCAGTATGTTAAATACTTTGCCATACACACATGTCTTTAATATATGTATAGTAATTATATACTTTATGGCTGTCCATATGGTCCATATGATACACTTGACCTAAGTGGTTGTTCAGATGCACGGATGCACACATGTCTTTAAATGCCGCGAATGACTAAATTCTGCATTGCGCTAGCTTCAAGTATCTGGTGTCTCGTATGTATGCATACGCATGTGTTTGTAAAGCTTGCTAGACATGGTAAATCCTTTACTGCACACGCTACACGTATATGGTGTCTCGCCAGTATATATAAGCATGTGACTGTTAATATGGCCTGACGTGGTAAATCCTTTACTGCACATGCTACACTTAAGGTATCTTACCTGTATGTATGCGCATATGCCTGTTAATATCGCCTGACTGGGTGAATCCTTTACTGCACACGCTACACTTTTAAGGTGTCTGACCTGTATGTATGCGCATATGACTTTTAAGCTTGCCTGACGTGGTAAATTCTTTACTGCACACGCTACAGTTATATGGTTTCTCACCTGTATATATAAGCATATGACTGTTAAGATTGCCTAACCTGGTGAATCTTTTACTGCACACGCTACACTTATACGGGTTTTCACCTGTATGTATAAGCATGTGACTGTTAAGATGAGAGGGGTTCAAATCATTCGCTGTTGTTTAAGCCCCTCCTGTCAATAATGCCCCGACGAAGCTCCAGCTGTCAATTATGCCCCTAAATGGCGGTTCACAACAAAAGGGACGCAACACATATATACTGCGATTTTATTGTGAAAACGCCATTTATAACAGATTAAGGGGAGGAAGTTTTGTATTGTAATCGTTTAGTTGAAGCACACGTCGATATTGATAAAAACACATGCTATTGTGCTAGAGTTATAAAATAGATTAGATGTATATGTTTTTTTATATTTTGCCACTATCTACACGCAATTTCATTTATTATGTGCAATTCTGTTGACGAGTAACCGATTACCACGTGTATAGCTCTCCTGCACACGGACCTATGACTTTACACACACCTCCTTTGGAGGATGGCATATTTTAATAGTAGCCTTATCTTACCCGAGGAAATCGAACCTGTGACGTCTGGGACGAGAGGCAAGTATGACCAAGTATGCTAACCACTCATCCACCACAACAATATGACTGGAAGAAATTGTTTTTTTCAATAGACAGGTTGAAGGCAATAAACATAAAAAAGAAAACAAACCAAAAAAAAACTCAGGAAAAAAACTCAAAAAACTTCTTCTTTTTTTGTTTATACTATATTTCTGTATAGACATGTATACTAACATCAAAACATATTTTAAAAAAAATAAAAACCGTACACCAAAAACGATCCTACCCAAATTTCCTACCCTATTACCATGTAAGAGACCATAGAGGTCTCTTACATGGTGTATGCTTGTTTTGACTATGGTCTCTTACACGGCGTCGAATTGTTTTTCACTATGGTCTTTTACATGGGGTAGGATTGTTTCTGGTGTACAGTTTTTCATTTATTTGATATGCTCTGATGTTGTGCTCTGCTGTTGTATACATGTCTACTACGGTCTCTTACATGGGGTAGGAATTTTGGTGTACAGTTTTGCAATTATTTGATATGTTTTGATATTTGTATACAAGTCCAGACAAAAACAAACAATCAGATTTTTTATTTTTTTAAGATCCTTTTGTTTTTAAAGATTTTTTTAGGTCCAAACGCGTTCCTTCAACCTTTGTTTCAATACCGTTCTTATAGTTACAATTGATTGCAAATCGGGTCCTGATATGGTCTGGGATGTCGTGTTCTAAGGTGGATATAATATATCGGCATGGAATGTCTTCTCGATTCCTAGCACACATTTTCTAATTCACAAAAAGCGGAGTATACATCTGTCATGATGCTATGTATAAGGTTCACGCAATAACTTTCACGCACAGTGCCGTAACCAGACATAAACTGACACCGAGGCAAATAAATATATTGGGTGAGAAGAGGGTCGTGGGTCGGGGATGGCAAGGGCGGATCCGGGGGTATGGGTGCACCAGGCTAAAATCTGAAAAGTAATAATTATATGTATATAGAAAGCTTTTGTTGGTTGGGATGTACAGGTGGTAGTGGGATGGGTCTAGGGACGGGTCTAGTGCGGGCACCGAGAGCACCCCTACCTAAAATCTGAAACGTATGTATTTTGATTGTTCGTTGGTTGTTAGTTAGGCAGTGGGGTGGGGGCATGGGCGGATCCAGTTTGCATAAATCCATAAAATAAAGTCTTCTTACTTTAGAAAAAAATCTGGGGAGCATGCACCCTCCTCAGGGGCGGATAAAGGAATTGACAAGTTAAAAAAAACAAGTAATAACCAAAACACACGCACGCACGCACGCACGCACGCACGCACGCACGCACGCATGCAAACACGCACGCACTCACTCACTCACTCACGCACGCGTTGTTCCCAGATAAGGGGTGAAGCGCAACTTTAAAAAAACACTATTTACAGCCAACCCACAACCACTGCCCCCTCCCCCAAAAAAACACAAACAACACAACAGCAACAACAACAAAAAGCACAAAACACAAAACAACAACTATTTTTGTCACATAATGCGTACAAGTCACATATTGTATATTGAGTTTTGACGCATTATATAAATAATCACAGTCGCCTCCTGTTTAAACAATAATTAGGAAGTAGTAACGGCTTAGGAAGTAAACAGTAGGCGAATGTGAGAATACATACAGGGGAGAAGCCATATAAATCAAATATATTAAGCCATTCTGTTATAATTCGTTAAATGATAGCAAGTGATAATGTCTAGGAGATGTGAGAGATATCCTGATAAGAGAAATACGATGTCTCTGTCATCTGTTTTTAATTTTGTTCCCCGTGAGGTTGCGGAGCAGACCCCCCCCCCCCACCCCCACCCCCCACATACACCCCTCCCCCGGCAACCCTCGTCCCCACACACACACACATTCATATTCATTTTGTCATATTTTGTCATGACCATTCAAGGTCTTTATCATGACACCGCGTATGCAAACGTGGAAACGTGGCTCCATCGTAAATGGAGTGTCTATTATAGAATTTGCAGCAATTCTCCAGTTTTGCAGGTAGAAGGTTCTAGGCCCAATCTTCATATTTTATCTTGATGTAAATGGAGGATGAGCCTGGCACGTTCGTTCCAGTTAGGCGCCATATAACCGTTCATGTGTTGTTAAAACACAAATCAATTCAATTAACTTTTTTAAACAGTAGTCGAATGTGAGTATGCATACAGGTGAGAAGCCATATAAGCTACATACATTAAGATATTAGGCGATGTGAGAGATGTAGAGATGTTTCTATTGTCCTTTAATTTTCCGAATATGTCTAGTTACTCATTTTAGCAAAGTAGAAGTTACTAGTGCCATACCAGCCGAAATTACGCATTAATCGTGGATATGAATGTGTATGCTATTTTTTAATTCATATTTCCTAAGCAGTTACTACTTCCTAATTAGAAGTAGAAGTTACTAGTGCCTAGGATTTAACTGAAATATTAGCCGATACATTGAGTATACAGGAGAAATACCATATTATACCATTTAACGAAATAAAAACTTAATATATGTGACTTATTTGGATTTTATCTTGCATGAATACACACATTCGCCTACTGTTTGAAGTAATTACATTTAAAGGGTGTTAGAAACATCTCTCACATCGCCTAGACATTACCACTTACTATTTTTAAAAAACAAAACTGTCCTTTAGCTTAATTATCACCTCTTACTTCTATAATGTACCAATCGGTTTATTTGCAAGAACACGATTTATTAATTACAGGTGAAGTGATGAATACTATTGGTATATTATTTGTTATCTTATCAAACCATGTACACATGCATAGGAAATCTGAATATAATATAAGAACAAGTTCGTGTGGGGTGTGTGTTGTGGGGGTTGCGGGGAGGGACATACTCTACGCACCCCTTTCAGATTAGGGGAGAGGTGCTGTCCCCGCTGTTCCTAATTATAGATAATGCACACGATCTAGTCTAATTATCATGGCAGCGTCGTTTCCGAGGAAAGCTCCACGGGACTTTTGCCTCATTAACACAGAAATTCAAAGAGATATGTCATGAGCATATATGTGGTATGGCTCTGCATGGGACTGGTCTACGGTCATTTGCCCAAAATCCTCACTTGGAAAAAAACATTGCTTGCAAATGACAGAGTAAGCGAAATGACAAGTGTGCGTACACACTGGTGAGAAACCGTTTCAGGTACAATATCAGAGTTTATGAATATATCGTCCCTTTGGCGTATCAATAAATTCACCTAAGCAGTTTATTATATCCCTCAGGTCTGTACTGACGCTAGCTGTGTTGATATTGTCCTTGAGGACAGTACTGAACCCAGAGCAGCTGGCAGGTGATATTTTCACAGAGATTAGTATTGACTGTATCCGTTTATTGTTTCGTTGAGGACAGTACTGACACACGATTTAAAACAACCTTATTACATTAAAGCAGACCATTTTTAAAAATAAAAACGTTCTTTAGTTTAAATACCACCCATTTTTTCTGTCATTATAAAGTACCAGTAGCTTTATATGCAAGAACATGATGTCTTAGTTATAATGTGACTTGATTAATACTTTTGGTATATTCTAGCAGTGAAAATCGTAGCTCTTATGGCGCGTACCTACAATAGTTACCGTGATGCCCTTTTAGAATAAGTAGGTATCAGGGTCGACCTTATCAAGACAGGTTCATGAAGAGATCAAGCAATGCATGCATAAACAGCCGCCATACAGCAATACATTAAACGTTAACAACCAAGCGTAAGACTAGTTAATGTTTTTCAGGTGAATATCTCTGCAATTTTTACATTTCGACATATCTCGCGCTGACACGTATTCTGTGTTTTGAAACTTAAACCCGAACACAGCTAACACAAATCGACAACGTTAACAGGCAAACGTCAGATATCTGAGTAGGTTAAGTTTCCAAATACGGAACAAGACGAGGTGCGTGGAATATACTCTGTCCACCCGTCTCAGGTTATGGGGAGAGGTGCTAGCCCACTTTTCCGAGGTAGGCTTTGCTGGCATGTTGTCACTGATTAACACAGAATTTCAGCAAAATATGTAACGAGCATAATTATATAGGGTGTGACCCTTCCTGTACATGGGCCTGGTCAACGGCTTAACATCCCCTTCGAAGGATGGCAGTTTCACAGTACATGTACCTTGCCCGAATAATGAACGGTCATTCATCAAAAGCACTCATTGGGGAAAAAACATTGCTTGCAAACAGGTAGGGTAAACGAAAAGACAAGTATGCATACACACTGGCGAGAAACCGTTTAAGGATATGACTATATTGTCCCTTTTGTGTTTCAAGGAAATGACCTAAGGAATTTATTTTGTCCTTCAAGACTTTACTGATGCTAATTCTTGAAATTGTCCTTGAGAACAGTACAAAAGCGATGGAAGCTAGTAGGTGCTATTTTCAGACCTATCGCTAGCTGTTGATACTGCCCATAGGGACGGTACTAAAACTAGCTGTTGATATGGCCCCAGAGGACAGTACTAACGTCAGCTGTTGATATTGCCACTTAAGATAGGATTTACCCTAACTGTTGATATTGCCCCTGAGGACAGTAATAAACCTAGCTGTTGATATAGCCCCTGAGGATGTACTAACACCAGCTGTTGATATTGGCCCTTAGGACAGTCCTATCGCTAGCTGTTGATACTGCCCATAGGGACGGTACTAAAACTAGCTGTTGATATGGCCTCAGAGGACAGTACTAACGTCAGCTGTTGATATTGCCCCTTAAGATAGGATTTACCTTAGCTGTTGATATGGCCCCTGAGGACAGTAATAAACCTAGCTGTTGATATAGCCCCTGAGGACAGTACTAACACCAGCTGTTGATATTGGCCCTTAGGACAGTACTATCGCTAGCTGTTGATACTGCCCATAGGGACGGTACTAAAACTAGCTGTTGATATGGCCCCAGAGGACAGTACTAACGCCAGCTGATATTGCCCTATATGATTGTAATACAAGTAAGTATAACCTTACCTGTTGATAATGCCCCTTAGAACTATGTTAACGCTAGATGTTGATATGGCCCTTAGAACAGTAATTACGTTAGCTGTTGATATGGCCCCTGAGGACAGTACTAATTCTAGCTGTTTATATTGCCCCTTAGGACATTACTGAGCTGTTGAAATTGCCCCTGAGGAGAGTACTAAACATAGCTGTTGATATTGCCCCTAAGAACACTAATATTGCCAGCTATTGATATTGACCCTTAAGGTAGTACTAACGCTAGCTGTTGATATTGACCCTAAGGACAGTACTAACGTCAGCTGTTGATATAGTCCTAAACCTAGCCGTTGATATTGCCCCTTAGAACAATAATAACGCTAGCTGTTGATATGGCCCCTGAGGATAGTACTAATTCTAGGTGTTGATATTGCCCCTTAGGACATTAATAAGCTGTTGATATTGCCCCTGAAAAGAGTACTAAACGTAGCTGTTGATATTGCTCCTAAGAACAGTAATAACGCTAGCTGTTAATATGGACTCTGAGGACTTTACTATCGCTAGCTGCTGATATTCCCCCTAGGGACAGGACTAAAACTAGCTGTTGATATGGCCCCTGACGACAGTTCTAACGTCAGCTGTTGATATTGCCCCTGAAGATAGAACTAACCCTAGCTGTTGATATTGCCCCTGAGGACAGTAATAAACCTAGCTGTTGATATAGCCCGAGGACAGTACTATCGCTAGCTGATGATACTGCCCCTAGGGACGGTACTAAAACTAGCTGTTGATATAACCTCAGAGGACAGTACTAAACCTAGCTGTTTATATGGCCTCTGAGGACAGTACTAACGCCAGCTGTTGATATTGCCCCTTAGAATAGTACTATCGCTAGATGTCGATAATATCCCTATGGATGTTTAACGCTGGCTGTTGATATTTTCCCTGAGGTCAGTTCTTACGCTAGCTGTTGATATTGCCCCTGAGGACAGTACTAACCCAAGCTGTTGATATGGCCCCTGATAGACATCTAGATATTTTGCAGTTATCTAGATAAAAAATTGTATCTTGTAAAATTAAAACATTTAATATGTAATTGTAAACAGGTTATCGCGTTATTTCAGTAAAACATGTTTTTAAACGTGTTTTATTGTCAAAAATATCCGTTATAAAATACTGCTAATATAAGCTTTTCCATCGCTTAATGGTATTAATGCGGGACCACGTAATGAGGGGCACGTGTGCGTTATTCTGTCTGGCTCAAATACGGTTCCACATACCACTTTGTATTGCACTGATCATGAGAGGTATATTACCTTTGATTTTCAATATATGTTTGCATATACTAGTATCATTAAATGAACTAGTTATCACTATCGGTTAAGAATGTCTTCAAGTGTGTACATGATTTCCTTATTTTGATATCATTGGTATGTCTGATGCTTGGTGGTATTATATATGTCCTATTACAGTTATATGTTGCCTTTCACTTATAGAGATATATATAATTAATTTTCAATTAGAAGCCATGTCTCATTACTTTCCCGATTACAGAAAAATTAGTCTCTGGTTCAAGAATCAATAACATTGTGATTAAACATGATTGTTGTATTTAATTATTTGTTTAGTTTTATTTATCTTTATTTATGTATATATGAAAGTATGTGTGTGTGAAAGTATGTATGTGAGTGTGTAAGTGTGTGTGTGTGTATGTGCGTGCGTGCGTGCTTCTATGTCTCAGCGTAGTTACGGGTATGACGCAATGTTATTTATTTGATCTTTGGAGATTGGAGCCCGATATTTATATTTAGATTTTCAATTGCATTTGTTTTCTATACTTAATTTTCGACTCGGTGGTTCCACTACTCCGGTCGATAAAAGGCTATGGGTATTGTTCGACCACTCATAGGATATGCTGTCTGCTTTTTAATTGAGTCTTTCGGCTGTTACTTTTGATACGCAGGCTTCATAACCGCTGGAGCAACTAAATCCATTTTGTTTATTTTGCTCTTCGGGGCATACACTTTTGTTAGATACTGGGACGGTTAAACGTACATACTATTGTTTTATGAATATTGAGTTCTGCTATACCCGGCACTAGGGTGAGTGAGCGGTAGCTAGCATATTTCACTACTGTTCTGAACAGTCAAACCAAGACAGCAATATTTCATATGTATCGTGTTCTGTCGTTTCCAAAGGTCTACTCTCATACTCTTTTAACGCCGCAGTCGCATACATGCGTCGTGATGACAATGCAGTGTGTGATGGTATTATCACATAATGCGTACAGGTCACATATTGCGTATTGAATTTGACGCATTATATGAATAATCATATTCACCTACTGTTTAAAAATAAATTTCTGTATATCGAATTTAGTTCAGTAGAAGGTATTAGTGCATAATTCCCTCCTGTACCAGACGATGCATATACGTTTACAAAAGAAATAGGATGTCTCTGTCATCCGTTAATTTCTTTTTAAAACGGTAGTCTAATGTGAGTATACATACAGAGGAGAAGCCATATAAGCGACAAAAGTTAAGATATTCAGTTATTTTTCGATTAAAAATATTTAGTGATAATGTCTAGGTGATGAGAGAGATGTATATACTTTCCTTTAAGTTTCCGCATAGCACTAGTTACTCATTTAGTAAAGTATAAGTTATTTCTGCCTAATTGACTCTTATACCACCCGATGTATATGTGTATACAGGAGAAATACCATTTTCTAATTAGCATGGATATTAGTATGTATGTCCATGGTTTTATGTACTAAATAATGCTTGATAAGAACTTGTTTTCTAATTGTACTACCCATTACCCATTAATCGTGGATATGTATGTGTATACCCTTTTTGACGTGTGTGAAGCTAATTCGTATTTCCAACGAAGTTAATACTTCCTAATTAGAAGATACTAGTGCATTGGAACCAACGGCTATATAAGCCGATAAATATGAATATAAAGGAGAAATAATATATTCTATCATTGAACGAAAGAAAAACGTAATACATGTGACTTAGTTGGCTTTTCTCCTGCATGAGTACACACAATCGCCTACTGTTTAAAATAATTATACATAACGGATGCTAGACAATATCACTTACTGTTTTTAAAAACAAAAGAGTCATTTAGCTTAATTATAACCTCTTTCTTCTATAATGTACCTGTCTATTTGGAAAAACATGATTTCTTAAGTACATGCGAATTGACGAATAATATATTACCTTATCAAACCACGTCCACGTGCATTGGGAATCAACACGTAATATAAGCAAAATATTCATGCAGGGTGTATTAGGATGGAGAGGAGCATTCTCTGCCCATCATTTTCAGATTAGGGGGAGAGGTGCTGACCCAGTCAGTTCCTAATTTTTGATACTGCACGTACTCAAATCCAATTATCATGACAACGTCGTTTCCAAGGAAAGCTCTACGTGTATTTTGCGTTACTGAGTAACACATAATTTCATCAAGATCTATAATGAGCAAATACATCCTGTACATGGGACTGTTCAACGGCTTAAAATCTCCATCGAAGGATGGCACATGTTTCACAGTACCTTGCTCTAATAATTAACGGTCAACTAAAGCTCTCATTTAGAAAAAAACATAAAGGTAGGGTAAACGAAAAGACAACTATGCGTACACATACACACTGGTGAGAAACCGTTTAATATTAAATATCACAATTTATGAATATATTGTCCCTTTCGCGTATCAAGTAAGTGACCTAATTAATTTAATTAACCGTTCAGGAGTTTACTGACGCTAGCTGTTGATATTGTCTTTAAGTATGGTACTGAAGCAATGGAAGCTAGTAGGTGATATTTTCGCAGAGTATAGTATTAACCGTATCCGGGGTTTTTTTCACTGAGGACAGTACTGACACATGATTTAAAAGATTACAATTATTATATTAAAGCAGATCATTAAAAACAAACTGTCGCTTAATTGCCCTACTTTCTTCTGGCTTTATAAACTACCAGCAGGTTTATATTTGTATACAAGCATTTTTTTTCTTACTTAAATATTGTGACTTGCGGAATACTCTTGTTATATTCTTAGTGATATTATCCAAGCATGTTCACATGTACAGGTCATCAACACATAAATTAAGCAAACTATTCGGAAAGTGTGGGTGAATGCGGGTGGGGTTGGGTCGGGTGTATGGGGTGGAATACTCTGCTCATCACTCTCGGATTTCATGTGCGGCATACACACTGGTGAGAAACCGTTTACGATTAAATATCACAGGTTATGAATATATCGTCACTTTCGCGTATCAAGGAAATGACCGAAGTAATTTAGTTTGTCATTAAGAACTTTACTGATGCTATCTGTTGATATTGTCCTAGAGCACAGTACTGAGCGATGGAAGCTAGCAGGTGATATTATTGCAGAGTTTAGTACTGACTGTATTATTATATCCTTTTTTTGCCCTGAGAACAGTATTGTCACATGATTTAAAACAATATAATTATTATATTAAAGCTGAGCATTATTATATTAAAGTTGATCATATAAAATATCCTGTTGCTTAATAGCATACCTTTCTTATGGCTTTATAAGTTACCAGTAGGTTTGTATGCAAGCATTTGATCTCTTAAGTAAAGTGTGACTTGGTGAATATTATTATTATATTCTTAATTCTTATTATTTTTAACCCTTTTGTGTTTGTGATGTAGTTTGCGTTTATTATTACTTTTGCCTTCTTGTCTGTCTGTTTGCGTGTTTTGGGGTTTACTGCGTTCTGTGAAAGCTGCAATTCCTATTCGATTTCTATACCTATTTCTATTATTCCAAGCATGTTTACATGTATAGGTGATTCACACATAAAGTAAACAAAATATCCGGGTGTGTTATGGGAGGGTGAGGGAATATACTCTGCCCACTATTCTCCGATTAGGGAATAGAGGTAGCATACTCGTACACACTGGTGAGAAACCGTTTAAAGATTAAATATCACAGGTTTTGAATATTTCACTTTCGCTCATCAAGGAAGTGACCAAAGCCGAAAATGTTGCCCTCAGGACTATACCCACACTAGCTGTTCACATTGCCCCTGAGGACAGTACTAACGGTAAATGGCTGTAGATATTGCACCTGAGGAAAGTAGTAAGATTATCTGTCAATATTGCCCCTGAGGACAGTATAAACGACATCTGTCAATTCCTTAATGAGGTCCTTAGTGACAAAACAAACATTATCTGTCAATTAAGTCCCAAGCAACAATTCCGGCGCCATCTGTCAATAAGGTCCATATAAACAATACTGACGTCATCTGTCAATAAGGTCCCTTTCAACAATACTGACGCCGTCTGTCAATTAGGTCCCTATAGACAATATGAACTCCACCTGTCAATAAGGTCTCTATGGACAATACACACACCATCTGTCACTAAGGTACCTATACGCAATTCACACTTCATTTATCAACAAGGTCCCTATGGACAATTATGACGTCATCTACCAATACGGTCCGTTTCAACAATACTTACGCCATGTGTCAATAAAGACAGCACGGACTACGTCTGTCAACAGTAACGTCCATTCAGATCATATTGACGCCGTCTGTCAATACATTCCTTATTGACAAAACAAACACCATCTGTCAATAAGGTCCATTAAAACAATACTGACTCTATCGGCAAATAAGGTCCCAATCAACACTACTGACACCATCTCTCAATAAGGTCTCTATAGACAATACTGACACAATCTTTCAATAAGGTCCCTATAGACAATAATGACACAATCTTTCAATAAGGTCCCAAAATAAAAAAACTGATGCCACATGTCACTATGGTCCCTATTTGCTATACATCTGTCAATAAGGTCCCTATGCACAATACAGACTCGATCCGTATAGACCACACTAACTCCATGTATCGATAACGTCGTTATTGACCAAACAAGCACACTCTCTCAAATACTGAGGCTATCTGTCAATAAGGTCCCAATCAACAATTATGGCAAAATCTGTCAATAAGGTCCATATATACAATACTGACGCGACCTGTCAATAAGGTCTCTATCAACAATATTGACGCCATCTGTCGATAAGATACCCTATCAACAGTAATGACGCCACCTGTAAATATGGTCCGTATAGACCATACTGACGTCATCTGGCGATAACGTCCCTATTGAAAATACTGACACCATCTGTCAAAAATGTCCCTATGGACAGTGTGTACGTTATCTGTCAATACGGTCCTGATAGTCAATATAGGCACAATCCATCAATTGGTACCCTATATACAATAAGAACTCCATATGTCAATAAGGTTTCTTTGGACAATATCAACATCATCTGTCACTAAGGTACCTGTATCCAATACAAACTTCATTTGTCAACAATGTACCTATGTACAATAATGACGCCATCCATCAATAAGTTACCTTTCAACAATATTTACGCCATGCGTCAATATGCTCTCTATAGACAGCACAGACTATGTCTGTCAATAACAAACCTACAGACCATACTGGCGCCATCTGTCAATCTGTCAATAAGGTTGATGTTGACAAAACATACGGCATCTGTCATTAATGCCCCTACCGACAATACAGACGCCATCTGTCACTAATGCCCCTATAGACAATATTGACGACATCTGACAATAAGGTCGCAATAGACAATATAGACGCCATCTGTCAAGAAGGTCCGTATAGACAGTACATACGGCATCTGTCATTAATGCCCCTATCAACAATACAGAAGCCATCTGACACTTATTCCCCTATAGACAATACTGACGCCATCTGCCAATACGGTCGCAATAGACAATACAGACGGCATCTGTCAATAAGGAACCTATTGACAACAGAGACGGCATCTGTCAATAATGCACACATGGACAATACAGACGGCATCTTTCAATAAGGTCTTTATAGACAATACATATGGCATCTGTCAATAAGGTTCCTATAGACAATACAGACGACATCTGTCAATAAGGTCCCTATAGACAATACAGTCGGCGTCTGTCAATAAGGTCCCTATAAACAGTACAGACGGCATCCGTCAATAATGCATCTTCAGACAATACTGACGCATTCTGTCAATAAGGTCCCTATAGAAAATACTTACGCCATCTATCAATAAGGTTCCTATAGACAATACACACGGCATCTGTCAATAAGGTCCCTAAAGACAGTACAGAAGGCTTCTGTCAATGAGGTCCCTACAGACAAAACAGTTGATTTCTATCAATAAGGTCCCTATAAACAGTACAGACGGCATCTGTCGACAATGCACCTACAGACAATACTGACGCATTCTGTCAAAATGGTCCCTATAGACCATATAGACGCCATCTGTCGATAAGGTCCGTATAGACCAAAAAAACCAGCATCTGTCAATAATGCCCCTACAGACAATACAGACGGCATCTGTCAATAAGGTCCTTTTAAACAATACAGACGGCATCTGTCAATAAGGTCCCTATAGACAATATAGGCGGCATCTGTCAATAAGGGCCCTATGGACAACACATACGACATCTGCCAATAAAGTTCCTATGGACAATACAAACAGCATCTGTCAATAATGCCCCTACAGACAATACAGACGGCATCTGTCAATAAGGTCCTTATAAACAATACAGACGGCATCTGTCAATAAGGTCCCTATAGACAATATGGGCGGCATCTGTCAATAAGGGCCCTATGGACAATACATACGACATCTGTCAATAAGGTCCCTATGGACAAAACTTACGCCATCTGTCAATAAGGTCCCTATAAACAGTAGACGCCATCTGTCAATAATGCCGCTACACATAATACATACGGCATCTTTCAATAAGCTCCATATGGACAATAAGACGGCATCTGTCAATAAGATCCTACAGACAATACTTACGCCATCTGTCAATAAGGTCCCTATAAACAGTACAGATGGCATCTGTCAATAATGCCGCTACAGATAATACACACGGCATCGTTCAATAAACTCCCTATAGACAATACAGACGGCATCTGTCAATAAGGTTCATATAGACAATATAGGCGGCATCTGTCAATAAGGCTCCTATGGACAACACATACGACATTTGTCAATAAGGTCCCTATGGACAATACAGACGGCATCTGTCAATATGGTCCCTATAGACAGTACAGACGGCATCTGCCAATAATGCCGCTACACATAATACATACGGCATCTTTCAATAAGCTCCCTATAGACAATACAGACGGCATCTGTCAATAAGGTCCCTATAGACAATATAGGCGGCATCTGTCAATAAGGCCCCTATGGACAACAAAGACGACATCTGTCAATAAAGTCCCTATACATAATACAGACGATATGTGTCAATAAGGTCCCTATAGACAGTACAGACGGCATCTGTCAATAAGGTCCCTATAGACAGTACAGACGGTATCTGTCAATAAGGTCCCTATAGACAAAACATACGGCATCTGTCATTAATGCCCCTATCGGCAGTATAGGCGGTATCTGTCAATAAGGCCCCTAGGACAACACAGACGACATCTGTCAATCAGGTCCCTATAGACAATACATATGGCATCTGTCAATAACGTCCCTATAGACAATACAGACGGCATATGTTAATAAGGTCCCTATAACAATACAGACGGCATCTGTCAATAAGGTCCCTATAGACAGTATAGGCGGCATATGTCAATAAGGTCCCAACAGACAATACAGGCGGCATCTGTCAATAAGGTCCCTATAGACAGTACATACAGCATCTGTCAATATTTTTTCTATTGACAAACATACGTCATTTGTCAATAAGGTCCCTATAAACAATACACACGGCATCTGTCAATAAGGTCCCTAAAGACAATATAGACGGCATATGTCTATAATGTCCCTACAGACAATACAGACGCATTCTGTCAAGAAGGTCCCTATAGACCATACAGACGACATCTGACATTAAGGTGCCTACAGACAATATACACGGCATCTTTAATAAGCTACCTATATACAATACAGACTGCCTCTGTCAATAAGGTCCCTATAGACAATATAGGCGGCATCTGTCAATAAGGCCCCTATGGACAAAACAGACGACATCTGTCAAAAATGTCCCTATGGACAATACAAACGGCTTCTGTCAATAACGTCCCTGTAGACAATACAGACGGCATCTGTTAATAAGGCCTATATAAACAGTACAGACGGCATTTGTCAATAATGCCGCTACAGATAATACATACGGCATCTTTCAATAAGCTCCCTATAGGCAATACAGACGGCATTTGCCAATAAGTTTATACTGTTTATAGGGACCTTATTGACAGATGGCGGAAGTATTGTCTAAAGGACCTTATTGGCAGATGCCGTCTGTATTGGCTATAGGGACGTTATTGACAGATGCCGTCTATATTGTTTATAAGGACCTTTTTGACAGATGCCGTCTATATTGTCTGTAGGGGCATTATTGACAGATATCGACTGTATTGTCTGTAGGGACCTTATTGACAGAAGTCTTATGTATTGCCTGTAGGGACCTTATTGACAGATGCCGTGTGTATTGTCCATAGGAACCTTATTGATAAATGGCGTACGTTTTGTCTATAGACGTCAGTATTGTCTATAGGGGTAATATTGACAAGTACAGTCTGTACTGTTTATAATGACCTCATTGACAGATGCCGTCTGTATTGTCTATAGGGACCTTATTGGCCCATGCCGTCTGTATTGTCTGTAGGGACCTTAATGTCAGATACCGTATGTATTGTCTATAGGGACCTTATTGACAGATGCCGTCTGTATTGTCTGTAGGGGCATTAGTGACAGATGGCGTCTGTATTTTCGATAGGGGCATTAATGACAGATGCCGTATGTACCGTTTATAGGGACCTTATTGACTGATGGCGTCTGTACTGTCTATAGGGACCTTATTGACAGATGACGTCTGTATTATGTATAGGGACCTTATTGACAGATGCCGCCTGTATTGTCTATAGGGACCTAATTGACAGATGCCGTCTGTACTGTCTATAGGGACCTTATTGACAAAAGTCGTCTGTATTATGTATAGGGACTTTATTGACATATGCCGTCTGTATTGTCTATAGGGACCTTATTGACAGATGCCGTCTGTATTATTTATAGGGACCTTATTGACAGATGCCGTCTGTATTGTCTATAGGGACCTTATTGCCAGATGGCGTAAGTATTGTATATAGGGACCTTATTGACAGATGCCGTATGTAGTATGTATATGGACCTTATTAACAGATGCCGTCTGTATTGTCTATAGGGACCTTATTGACAGATGGCGTAAGTATTGTCTATAGGGACCTTATTAGAATGCGTCAGTATAGTCTATAGGTGCATTACAGATGCCGTCTGTACTGTTTATAGGGACCTAATGACAGATGCCGACTGTATTGTCTGTAAGGACCTTATTGACAGATGCCGTATGTACTGTCTGTAGGAACCTTATTGATAGATGGCGTAAGTATTGTCTATAGGGACCTTATTGACAGAAAGCGTCAGTATTGTCTAAAGGTGCATTATTGACAGATGCCGTCTGTACTGTTTATAGGGACCTAATGACAGATGCCGACTGTATTGTCTGTAAGGACCTTATTGACAGATGCCGTATGCACTGTCTATAGGAACCTTATTGATAGATGGCGTAAGTATTCTCAACATGGACCTTATTGACAAATTGACAGATGGCGTCAGTATGGTCTGTAGGTTCGTTATTGACAGACATAGTCTGTGTTGTCTATAGAGAGCATATTGACGCATGGTGTAAATATTGTTGAAAGGGATCCTATTGATAGATGGCGTCATTATTGTACATAGGTACATTGTTGACAAATGAAGTTTGTATTGGATGCAGGTACCTTAGTGACAGATGATGTTGGTATTGTCCAAAGAAACCTTATTGACAGATGGAGTTCATATTGTATATAGGGTCCCAATTGATGCATTGTGCCTATATTGACTATAAGGACCGTATTGACAGATTACGTACACAGTGTCTATAGGGACCTTTTTGACAGATTGTTTCAGTATTTTTAATAGTGACATTATCGCCAGATGACGTCAGTATGGTCTATACGGACCATATTTACTGGTGGCGTCATTACTGTTGATAGGAAATCTTATCGACAGATGGCGTCAATATTGTTGATAGATCGCGTCAGTATTGTATATATGAACCTTATTCACAGATTTTGCCATAATTGTTGATTGGGACCTTATTGACAGATAGCCTCAGTATTTCCTATCAGAAACTTATTAAGACAGTGTGCTTGTTTGGTCAATAACGACGTTATTGATACATGGAGTTAGTGTGGTCTATATGGGTCGATTCTGTATTGTGCATAGGGACCTTATTGACAGATGTATAGCAAATAGGGACAATAGTGACATGTGGCATCAGTTTTTTTATTTTGGGACCTTATTGAAAATTGTGTCATTATTGTCTATAGAGACCTTATTGAGAGATGGTGTCAGTATTGTTGATTGGGACCTTATTGGCAGATAGAGTCAGTATTGTCTTAACGGACCTTATTGACAGATGGTGTTTGTTTTGTCAATAGGGACTTTATTGACAGACGGCGTCAATATGATCTGAATGGACGTAGTCTGTGTTGTCTTTATGTACCTTATTGACACATGGTGTAAGTATTGTTGAAACGGACCGTATTGGTAGATGGCGTCATGATTGTCCATAGGGACCTTGTTGATAAATGAAGTGTGTATTGAGTACAGGTACCTTAGTGACAGATGGTGTGGGTATTGTCCATAGAGACCTTATTGAAAGATGGAGTTCATATTGTCTATAGGGACCTAATTGACAGACGGTGTCAGTATTGTTGAAAGAGATCTTATTGACAGATGACGTCAGTATTGTGTATATGGACCTTATTGACAGATGGCGCCGGAATTGTTGCTTGGGACTTAATTGACAGACAATGTTTGTTTTGTCACTAAGGACCTCACTAAGGACCTTATTGACAAATAATCTTACTACTTTCCTCAGGTGCAATATCTACAGCCAGTTACCAGGGGCAATGTGAACAACTAGTGTCGGTATAGTCCTGAGGGCAAAATTATCGGTACTGGTCACTTCCTTGATGAGCGAAAGTGATATATTCAAAACCTGTGATATTTAATCTTAAACGGTTTCTCACCAGTGTGTATGAGTATGCTGCCTCTATTCCCTAATCTGAGAATAGTGGGCAGAGTATATTCCCCCACCCTACCACAACACACCCGGATATTTTGCTTACTTTATGTGTGAATCACCTATACATGTGAACATGCTTGAAGTAATAGAAATAGGTATAGAAATCGAATAGGAATTGCAGCTTTCACAGAACAAAGTAAACCCCAAAACACGCAAACAGACAAACAAGAAGGCAAAAGTAATAATAAATGCAAACTACATCACTAACACAAAAGGGTTAACAATAATAAGAACTAAGAATATAACAATAATTTTCACCAAGTCACACTTTACTTAAGAGATCAAATGCTTGCATAAACACCTACTGGTAACTTATAAAGCCAGAAGAAAGGTATGCTATTAAGCAATAGGCTATTTTATATGATTAGCTTTAATATAATAATGATCAGCTTTAATATAATAATTATATTGTTTTAAATCATGTGACAATACTGTCCTCAGGGCAAAAAAGGATACAATCAGCACTGAACTCTGCAATAATATCACCTGCTAGCTTCCATCGCTTCAGTACTGTGCTCTAGGACAATATCAACAGATAGCGTCAGTAAAGTTCTTAATGACAAACGAACTAGATTACTTCGGTCACTTCCTTGATACGCGAAAGTGACGATATATTCATAACCTGCGATATTTAATCTTAAACGGTTTCTCACCAGTGTGTATTCAGCACATGAAAATCGAGAGTGATGGGCAGAGTATTTCCCGCCCCATAAACCCGCCACCCAACCTCACCCCACCCCATCAACGCACCCTTCCCGATTAGTTTGATTACTTTATGTGTTGATCACCTGTACATGTGAACATTCTTGGATAATATCCAGATATCACTAAGAATATAACAAGAGTATTCCTCAAGTCACAATATTTAAGTAAGAAATAAAATGCTTGTACAAACATAAACCTGCTGGTAGTTTATAAAGCCAGAAGAAAGTAGGGCAATTAAGCGACAGTTTGGTTTTAATGATCTGCTTTAATAATTGTTTTCTTTTAAATCATGTGTCAAAACTGTCCTCAGTGAAAAAAAAACCGGATACGGTTAATACTAAACTCTGCGAAAATATCACCTACTAGCTTCCATTGTTTCAGTACTATACTTAAAGACAATATCAACAGCTAACGTCAGTAAACTCCTGAACGGTTAATTAAATTAATTAGGTCCCTTCCTTGATTCGCGAAAGGAACAATATATTCATAACTTGTGATATTTAATATTAAACGGTTTCTCACCAGTGTGTATGTGTATGCATAGTCGTCTTTTCGTTTACCCTACCTTTATGTTTTTTTCTAAATGAGAGCTCTAATTGACCGTTAATTATTAGGGCAAGGTTCTGTGACACGTGCGCCCTCCTTCGATAGAGATTTTAAGCCTTTGAACAGTCCCATTTGCTCATTATAGATCTTGATGAAATTATGTGTTAATCAGTGACGCAAAATACACGTAGAGCTTTCCTTGGAAACGACGGTGAATATGATTATTCATATAATGCGTCAAATTCAATACGCAATATGTGACGTGTACGCATTATGTGATAATACCATCACACAATGCATTGTCATGGTCGACGCATGTATGCGACTGCCGCGTTATGTAACTTAAAAGAGTATGAGAGTAGACCTTTGGAAACGACAGAACACGATACATATGCATTTGACTGTTCATGAGGGGCAATATCAATACAGAGAGCGTTATTACTGTCCTAAGGGGAGTATCGACATCTAGCGTTAGTACTGCCTTCAGGGGCAATCTCAATATATATCGTTAGTATTTGCCTCATTGACAATATCAACAGCCAGAGTTAGTACTGTCCTCATGGACACTATTAACAGCCAGCGTTATTAATATCCTCAGGGGAAGTATAAACAGCCAGCGTTAGTACTGTTCTTAGGGGAAATATCAACAGCCAGCGTTAATACTGTCCTAAGGGGCAACATCAATATCCAGTGTGAGTAATGTCCACGGGGTCAAAATCAATAGCTAACGTAAGTACTGTTCTCAGGGCCAATATCAACAGCTAACGTTAGTACTGTCCAAAGGGGCAACATCAACAGCCAGCGTTAGTACTGTCCTAATGGGCAATATCAACAGCCAGCGTAAGTACTGTCCTCAGGGGCAATATCAACAGCCAGCGTTAGTATTGTCCTCAGTGTCAAAATCAATAGCCAGAGTTAGTAATGTGCTCATGAGCAATATCAACAGGTAGGGTTAGTACTGTCATAATGGGCTATATCCACAGCAAGCGTTAGTACTGTCCCCAGGGGCAATATCAACAGCTAGCGTTAGTTTTGTCCTCATGGAGAATATCAACAGTTAGCTTTAACACTGTCCTCATTGGCAATATATATAGCCACTTTTATTACAGCCTTAAAGGAAATATCAACAGGTAGCGTTAATAATGTCTTCGGGGCCAATATCAACATATAGCGTTAGTAATGCTTTCCAGGGACAATATCAACTTCTACCGTAAGTACCGTCCTCAGGGGCAATATCAGCAGCTAGCGTTAGTACTGTCCTCAATGGCAATATCAACTGCCTGCGTTGGTATTGTCCTCAGTGGCAATATCAACAGTCAGCGTTAGTACTGTCCTAAGTGTAATATCAACAGTTATCGTTAGTAATGTCCTCGTGGGCGTTATCAAGAGCTAGCTGTAGAACTACAATATCAACAGCTAGTCTGTAACATGCACAGGTATCAACAGCAAGCTTTTGTTCTGTCTATATGGACACTATCAACAGCTATTGTCTTTAACATCCACATGAACAATATCAACAGCCAGCGTATTATAGGGATACTATCAACAGCTAGAGTTAGTACCGTCCAGAAGTCACTATCAACAGGTAGCGTTAGCCCTGTCCTCAGGGTGCAATGTCAACAGCTAGCGTTAGTACTGTCCTCAGAGGCAATATCAACAGCTAGCGTTAGTACTGTCCTCAGGGGCAATATCGCCGGCTAGCGTTAGTCCTGTCCTAAAACGAATACAGTCAGTACTACTAAACTCTACGAAAATATCACCTACTAGCTTCTCTCGCTTAAGTACTGTCCTCAAGGACAATTTCAAGAATTAGCGTCAGTAAAGTCTTGAAGGACAAAATAAACTGCTTAGGTCACTTCCTTGAAACACAAAAGGAACAATATAGTCATATCCTTAAACGGTTTCTCACCAGTGTGTATGCATACTTGTCTTTCGTTTACCCTACCTGTTTGCAAGCAATGTTTTTTCCCAAGTGAGTGCTTTGGATGAATGACCGTTCATTATTTGGGCAAGGTACATGTACTGAGAAACTGCCATCCTTCGAAGGGGATGTTAATCCGTTGACCAGGCCCATGTACAGGAAGGGCCACACCCTATATAATTATGCTCCTTACATATTTTGCTGAAATTCTGTGTTAATCAGTGACAACATGCCAGCAAAGCCTTCCTCGGAAATGAGGCTGTCATGATAATCAGAAATGAATGTGTGTAGTTTAAAAAAAAAGAACAGTGGGCTAGCACCTCTCCCAATAACCTGAGACGGGTGGACAGAGTATATTCCCCGCACCTCGTCTTGTTCCGTATTTAGAAACACAACCTACTCACATATCTGACGTTTGCCTGTTAACGTTGTCGATTTGTGTTAGCTGTGTTCGGGTTTAAGTTTCAAAACACAGAATACGTGTCAGCGCGAGATATGTCGAAATGTAAAAATTTCAGAGATATTGACCTGAAAAACATGAACTAGTCGTACGAAAATGTCTAGATCGATGAGGTATTCTTCTCTTTGGTGAGTTTTATGCATGCACGCTTGGTTGTTAACGTTTAATCTATTGCTGTATGACTGCTGTTTATGCATGCATTCCTTGTTCTCTTCATGAACCTGTCTTGATAAGGTCGACCCTGATACCTACTTATTCTAAAAGGGCATCACAGTAACTCTGTTGTAGGTACGCACCGTAAGAGCTACGATTCTCGCTGCTAGAATATACCAAATGTATTAATCAAGTCATAATGTTCTTGCATATAAAGCTACTGGTACTTTATAATGACAGAAAAAATGGGTGGTATTTAAACTAAAGGACGTTTTTATTTTTAAAAATGGTCTGCTTTAATGCATTAAGGTTGTTTTAAATCGTGTGTCAGTACTGTCCTCAGCGAAACAATAAACGGATACAGTCAATACTAATCTCTGTGAAAATATCACCTGCCAGCTTCTCTGGGTTCAGTACTGTCATCAAGGACAATATCAACACAGCTAGCGTCAGTACAGCCCTGAGGGACATAATAAACTGCTTAGGTGAATTTATTGATGTCATTTGCAAGCAATGGTTTTTTTTCAAGTGAAGATTTTGGGCAAATGACCTTTCATTATTCGGGCAAGTTACTTTGAATCTTATGCCATCCTTCGAAGGAAATGTTAAGACGTAGACCAGTCCCATGTAGGAAGAGCCATACCATATATATGCTCATGACATATCTCTTTGAATTTCTGTGTTAATGAGGCAAAAGGCCCGTGGAGCTTTCCTCGGAAACGACGCTGCCATGATAATTAGACTAGATCGTGTGCAGTATCTATAATTAGAAACAGCGGGGACAGCACCTCTCCCCTAATCTGAAATGGGTGGGTAGAGTATGTCCCTCCCCGCAACCCCCACAACACACACCCTACACGAACATTGTTCTTATATTATATGCAGATTCTCTATGCATGTGTACAAGATTTGATAAGGTAACACATAATATACCAATCGTGTTCTTGCAAATAAACCGACTGGTACATTATAGATGGAAGAGGTGATAATTAAGCTAAAGGACAGTTTTGTTTTTTAAAAATAGTAAGTGGTAATGTCTAGGCGATGTGAGAGATGTCTCTAACACCCTTTAAGTGTAATTAATTTAAACAGTAGGCGAATGTGTGTATTCATGCAGGATAAAATCCAAATAAGTCATATATATTAAGTTTTTATTTCGTTAAATGATATAATATGGTATTTCTCCTGTATACTCATATGTATCGGCTAATATTTCAGTTAATTCCTAGGCACTAGTAACATCTACTTCTAATTAGGAAGTAGTAACTGCTTAGGAAATATGAATTAAAAAAATAGCATACACATTCATATCCACAATTAATGCGTAATTGCGGCTGGTATAGCAGTTAATTAGGCACTAGTAACTTCTACTTTGCTAAAATGAGTAACTAGGCCTATTCGGAAAATTAAAGGACAATAGAAAAATCTCTCACATCGCCTAATATCTTACTGTATGTAGCTGATATGGCTTCTCTCCTGTATGCGTACTCACATTCGACTACTGTTTAAAAAAAAGTTAATTGAATTGATTTGTGTTTTAAGGCGCAACAACACATGAAAGGTTATATGGCGCCTAACAGGAACGAACGTGCCAGGCTGCTCATCCTCCATTTACATCAACATAAAATATGAAGATTGGGCCTAGAACCTTCTTACCTGCAAAACTGCAGAACTGCTGCAAATTCTATAATAGACACTCCATTTACGATGGAGCCACGTTTCCACGTTTGCATACGCGGTCTCATGATACAGACCTTGAATAGGCATGATCAAAAATGACAACATGAATATGAAATTAAGAATGTGTGTGTCCGACCCCTCTGTATGTGACGGTGTCTTTGTGAGATTGCAGTGGTTGTAATCTACCACGCAACCTCACGGGGAACAAAATTAAAGTTAACAGATGACAGAGACATCGTATTTCTCTTATCAGGATATCTCTCACATCACCTAGACAGTATCACTTGCTATCATTTAACGAAATATAACAGAATGGCTTAATATATTTGATTTATATGGCTTCTCCCCTGTATGTATTCTCACATTCGCCTACTGTTTACTTCCTAAGCCGTTACTACTTCCTAATTATTTTTTAAACAGAAACCGAATGTGATTATTCATATAATGCGTCAAAACTCAATATGCAATGTTGACTTGTACGCATTATGTGACAAAAACAGTTGTTGTTTTGTGTTTTGTGCTTTTTGTTGTTGTTGAGTGTTGTTTGTGTTTTTTGGGGGGAGGGGGCAGTGGTTGTGGGTTGGCTGTAAATAGTGTTTTTTAAAGTTGCGCATCAACCCCTTAACTGGAAACAACGCGTGCGTGAGTGAGTGAGTGAGTGCGTGCGTGCGTGCGTGCGTGCGTGCGTGCGTGTGTGTGTTTTGGTTATTACTTTTTTTTTTAATTTGCGCCCCACCCCCAATGTCAAATCCTTTATCCGCCCCTGAGGATGCATGCTTCCCAGATTTTTTCTAAAGTAAGAAGACTTTATTTTATGGATTTAAGCAAACTGGATCCGCCATGCTCCCAACCCCTGCTTAACTAACAACCAAAGAACAATCAAAATACATACGTTTCAGATTTTAGGTGGTGTGGGGGGGGGTGCTCCCGGTGCCCGCACTGGACCCACCCCTAGACCCATCCCACTACCACATGTACACCCCAACCAACAAAAGCTTACTATATACATATAATTATTATTTTTCAGATTTTTGCCTGGTGCACCCATACCCCCGGATCCGCCCTTGCCCTCCCCGACCCACGAACCACTTCTCACCCAATATATTTCTTTGCCTCGGTGTAAGTTTATGTCTGGTTACGGCACTGTGCGTGAAAGTTATTGCGTGAAAGTTATGCATAGCATCATGACAGATGTATACTCCGCTTTTTGTGAATTAGAGAATGTGTGCTAGGAATCGAGAAGACATTCCATGCCGATATATTATATCCACCTTAGAACACGACATCCCAGACCATACCAAGACCCGATTTGCAATCAATTGTAACTAGAGAACGGTATTGAAACAAAGGTTGAAGGAACGCGTTTGGATCTAAAAAAAAAAATATTAAAAAAAAGATCTTAAAAAAATCAAAAAATCTGATTGTTTGTTTTTGTCTAGACTTGTATACAAATATCAAAACATATCAAATAATTGCAAAACTGTACACCAAAATTAATCCTACCCACAATTCCTACCCCATGTAAGAGACCGCAGTAGACATGTATATAACAGCAGAGCACAACATCAGAGCACATCAAATAAATGAAAAACTGTACACCAGAAACAATCCTACCCCATGTAAGAGGAGACCATAGTCAAAAACAATTCGACGCCGTGTAAGAGTCCATAGTCAAAAACAAGCATACACCATGTAAGAGACCATAGTCAAAAGCAATCCTACCCCATGTAAGAGAACACTACGGTTATGTTTTGATGTTTCTATACATGTCTATACAAAAATATAATATAACAAAAAAGAAAGAAGTTTTTTTCTGATTTGTTTTTCTTTTTTTTTGTTTTCTTTTTTATGTTTATTTCCTTCTACCTGTGTATTGAAAATAACATTTTCTTCCAGTCATATTGTTGTGGTGGATGAGTGGTTAGCATACTTGATCATACTTGCCTCTCGTCCCAGACGTCACAGGATCGATTTCCTCGGGTAAGATAAGCCTACTATGAAAGTATGCCATCCTCCGAAGGAGGTGTGTAAAGTCATAGGTCCGTGTGTATGGAGAGCTATACACGAGGTAATCGGTTATTCGTAAACAGAACTGCACATAATAAATGAAATTGCGTGTAGATAGTGGCAAAATATAAGAAACATATACATCTAATCTATTTGATAACTCTAACACAATAGCATGTGTTTTTTTTCAATATCGATGTGTGCTTCAACTTAACGATTACAATACAAACTTCCTCCCCTTAATCTGTTATAAATAGCGTTTTCACAATAAAATCGCAGTATATATGTGCTGCGTCCCTTTTGTTGTGAACCGCCATTTAGGGGCATAATTGACAGCTGGAGCTTCGTCGGGGCATTATTGACAGGAGGGGCTTAAACAACAGTGAGTGATTTGAACCCTACTGAAGATTGCCTGACTGGGTGAATCCTTTACTGCACTGGCTACAGTTATATGGTTTTTCACCTGTATGTATAAGCATATGACTGTAAAGATCGCCTGACGAGGTAAATCCTTTACCGCACACGCTACACGTATATGGTTTCTCACCTGTATGTATGCGCATATGCCTGTTAAGATTGCCTGACGTGGTAAATCCTTTACTTCACACACTACAGTTATATGGTTTCTCACCTGTATGTATAAGCATATGACTGTTAAGATCGCCTGACTTGGTGAATCCTTTACTGCACACGCTACACTTATACGGTTTTTCACCTGTATGTATAAGCATGTGCCTGTTAAGATTGCATGACTGGGTGAATCCTTTACTGCACACGCTACAGTTATATGTTTTTTCACCTGTATGTATAAGCATATGACTGTAAAGATCGCCTGACGTGGTAAATCCTTTACTGCACACGCTACACGTATATGGTTTATCACCTGTATGTATGCGCATATGCCTGTTAAGACTGCCTGACGTGGTAAATCCTTTACTGCACACGCTACAGTTATATGGTTTTTCACCTGTATGTATAAGCATATGACTGTTAAGATCGCCTGACTGGGTGAATCCTTTACTGCACACGCTACACTTATACGGCTTTTCACCTGTATGTATGCGCCTATGAATGTTAAGATAGCCTGTCCTGGTAAGTCCTTTAGTGCACACACTACACTTATATGGTTTTTCACCTGTATGTATAAGCATGTGACTGTTAAGATTGCCTGACGTGGTAAATCCTTTATTGCACACGCTACACTTATAAGGTGTCTGACCTGTATGTATAAGCATATGACTGTTAAGATGGCTTGACCGGGTAAATCCTTTACTGCACATCGTGCACTGGAACGTCAACTGTCCTGTATCCATGTTCTTTGCCTATTGTTTTGTTGTTGTAATGCGTTTTCTGAAACAAAATAATATGCATACTGAAATGATATTATGTAATAGTTCAGTTGAACGCGTATGACATAATTAATATCGTCTGCGTGTAACAAGCACATCGATGGAACCGATGGATACTTTGTTTGAAGTTACATGAAGTTCTATCAGTTGACATAAAGTATACAGTTAAAACTGTACAGAATAAAAATAAGTATTTAGATCTTCTTATATGGAGTTCAAAAGCCATAACATACAGCTGCGTACCCATTAAAACAATATATCGGGACCTGCCGTACGGACGTACAGACAGACGGAGACAGACAGATTTCTCATTTCCCTCCATCATTGTTTGAAGTTTCAATGCAGTCCCATTAGTAGTTTTCGAGTTATGCTCCATCTATCACTGTGTGAAGTATGAAATTTTATTGCGATTCCAGTCATTTTCTTTTTTTAGTTATGCCCCGAACACAAATTGTAATTATGAGAATATAATTACAAAGGGTAATAGTTATAGTTCTTGTTTTCTGCACTTCCACTCATTGCCCTCCATCACTGTGTGAAGTTCAGACTTGCCAAAACTGTTTACCAGAAAATCCGGAGATTTTTAAAATTTACGATTTAAAGCAAACATTTTTAAATAGAAATTTGGAGCGCGCAACTTGTTTTTCGCACTTATTTTTTTAATTCGTAAATTTTATTTTCACAGTTTTTTTATTTAAAGCACAAATTTAAGTTACAAAAAATAATAGATTAGCATACTTCAACAAAAATAGTTTTAAAGGAGGACTGCATAATTTGATTACAAAGCCTTAAATTTCTGCCACAAATGTTTTTTCATGAAGTGCACTTACCTTATTACACATATGCCTGTTAAATGCAAAACTCTAAAACAAATTATAGTCATCGTAGCTGTTATAGTGAAACACCACCTAAGGATTTGCTAGTTCCTCACACTTGCTATTTCAATTAGCTTGACAAATTAAAGAAGCCACATATATGCACATGTCGTTATGTCACTGAAGGAGCTAATGATATCCTTAGGTGTTAATCTTATATTCAGGCAGTGCTTACACGGACGACCCCCATTAATTCGACACTTGTAAATTCTCTCTGACTAGGGAGCGTAACAGGACAAATTCGGGAAATAGCTGATAAACTGTGAAAATATAGCTGTTATATCATGAACATTTTGTTTTGATGGAAAATCCGGAGATTGTACGCTTAAATTCGGAGATACGGAAAGCGACTGAAAAATCCGGAGATTTGACAGGCCTGGTAGTAGTTCCTGGGTTATGCTCCGGACGAGAATTATAAGAATAAACTTACAAAGGGCATGAATATTTTATTTTGAATGAAGATAGAGCTAGGAGTCTCAAGTATCATTAAGTGAAGTTTCACTGCAGTATCATAAGTAGTTTATGGGTTATGCTCCGCTCCGGACAAGACTTATACGTATACATTACACAGGGTACTAACTCTGATTGGAAAGAGTTATGCTGGTTGTGCATAGCACTACCTCGCCCATGACCCGAGCAACTAATCTAAAATGTTCTGACGATATCACAACACAGCTGAACACACATTTGTCTCTTAAGTTAATAGCTTTAAAGACACTGAGTGGAAACCATCTTCCAATTTATAGAAACAGTTATGTTAGACTTTAAACGAAAATTAACTTAGTGAACTAAAACCATGGTTCTATGTAAATTATTTGAGCTTGACCAAAGCAACCTTGGAGAGAAATGGTATCAAAGGATCTCGGAATCCACCTTTAATCCAAGATAATTTTACCTGAAGATTAGTGTCTTTTTCATATAATAGAGACACTCGTAACCTTGACCAGAGTAACCTGTAAAGCAATATCAAGCCTCATATCCATATGTTTAGGAATATGTCTGACATGTCCTCTTCTTACATTTCTATCACTATATATTGTTTTTCTATCTATAGTAACGCTAACACTGACCTTGACCAAATGAAATGATAATCGATCAAAAACCTATGGGAAATTTAGCCATGACATATATAATTTTACCGGATTTACTGTTTGGAAACCTTGTAAAATCATATCTAAGATGTTATAGTAAGAACAGAAGTTACTTATGGTCGTATTGTCTCAATTTTCCAGAATTAACAAGAAACAGGTTGTTTGTTTGTATGGTGTTTTACGTCATTTTCAACACGAGTAAATAAATACTGAAAAGTGGATCCCTTGGAAGCAACAAACCTTGGAAGCAACAAACATAAACAAGAGATAAAAGTAGCAGACTTGGTTTTATTGAGTCTGTTCAAGGTAATATATGACGGCCGATTTGTTTTCGTGCTGGAGGCGACCACCTACTTTTCTTGGGTAGAACTAGTACTGTACACTTCCCGCCTTCCATAAGAATCGTTACTTCCTCACTTACAAGTCGAGCTCCCAGTGAGATTCAAACCCGCAGCAGTGCGAGGCGTAAGGTCGTTAACCATTCGGTCACGGAGACGCATTTAAACATATCTGTAAGGTTAGCCTCTACTCTACTGACATATACTCAATACGTTTAAAAACGTAACAGGATTGATTTTCGATTATTTTCAGTCCGCTGTTATTTTGTTTTGCAAATCCAGATTGTATTTTAAGTTAGTACACATGTCTCTTTGTCTCAACGGTTAACATGGCGACAGTTGCGTAAGATTTGATCTGCTTCTTTTAGTTAAAACACATTTTGCACGAGGAATTTTTACATCTCTAAAAATTCAAATATGTTCATGAGAGGTATAAACTTCATAGTCACTTAAATAGCGTAACAAATACAGACACTCGGCTATGTCTTGTCTTTATGGCGAATTCGTGCTTTCATCAGCTCATGGCGAATTTGGGTATTTACGTAATCACATGAATGCAGGACACCACATCCCAGGACTGGAACACACGACGTTCTGATTAAGTCAGACATACCATCACTGAGATTTATAGCTTCTTGTTTAGTACTAACAATCACAATGGAAAATAACTTTACATTGTACAACGCGCCTCGAGATGTATTATATAGTTCAACATGTCGCACATGTAAATTAACATTGTGTGGTTTAAAACAATACCGTATCAAATTCGAACACAGATTCATTCGCAAGACAACTTCATTTTGTTGTGTAATGCCTACTTAGTATTAGCAATCTTACAAAGTATCGACACATATCGGTAGTGTATTGGTTATCTACAAGAACGTAATTGTCTTAATGTTCCAAGTTCAAATCCCGCTCAGGTCAACTATTTGTAGTAGATATATTCGAAAGCCGTATATTTACCTCTAGGAAGGCTGAATGAAAATGTGATATGTTACGCATCGATTACTGGCTTACTATAACTACCGACTTCTTGCAATGGACGGATGCTCTTCGAACTGAAACTACTTCACCCGTGGCTCATCATATTCAGAACTATGGCATTTAAAAGTTGAACATAGGGTACACATACTATAAACGCCCATATGTACAACGGCACCCTCAAATGAAAGTAATCCGAGCAATCTCTGGTCCTAAAAGACTTATTTATTTATTTTTTGGCTTTTTCGAATTGTTACAATAATTTCGCCGAAAACATAAATCAATTAATGTTAATGTACACATATACCAAGCTGCAATGATAAACGTGCACCTTTATTTTGATTTACAGTGCTGTGATTATTTCCGTCCTTTTGCATCTCATTTAATTCCCGTGGTATTCTCGCGCGTAGTGAAGGTATTTACAGACAGGCATTCATACCCCCCTCATCAAATAAGTCCACTATCAACTGCAATCTCCACGCAGTTATCATTCCTTGCACTTACATATATCTCTGCTAACTACTAAATTACAAGATTTTGGTAAAACCTGTTAAATTGGAAAATATTTGCCTGAAACTTATTTATTTCTTGTGTAAATATAATTTTCAGAATATCTGCAAATTAGATGTTGAAAGATTTGAAATAATGCATGAAAACAATTTAGTTTTAATCGGGACTATTTGACTACAAAACTAATACGTACTTAGGTCTCCTCAATCGAAACGCATATGTAAACATTTCAAAGCGAAGCTCGATAGCAGAATGGCAGAAAATTACTAAAATAATTAACTCAATAAAAATAAAAATTGAAATTATTTAATATAGGTCTATATTGTATCTTTGCAGATCACGCAAAAGGATTTATTAAAAATATCGTCATAACTGTTTTGAATAATCACGTGACCTTACCGTTTGCCCTACTTCCTTTGACGCTGACGAGGAACGAGTGTACTCTGGGCATGCTGGGTAGAGATTTTATCAACTGATGGCAAGCTGTATGGAGGGATTTTAGGAGTGGAATGAACTCTTCTCCGAGCATAATTTTGATTTCACATTGAAAGAAAATAATTTGGATATTGTTCAGAGAATTTCGAGAGCCGAAAGGAAACGTAGGTCGAAATTAGGAAACTGTCTGAATTTTGCGGGCAATATTAATCGACGCAGCGGTCACGATCACGTGACACTTGATCCTGAATAACAAATGTCGAAAGTCTAATATTTGTTAAGTTTGTATGCCCATTTTAATAGGATTAACATAACACATAATATATTTCGGTTCAAATACGTAAATAAATATATTGAGCATTACGTTAGATGCTTGGAATAACGGTTGCTTCAATGCATTACAGTGCATTTGGGAGTATAGAATCATCGGTAGTAAAAGAATCATTTTCTGTTTAAAAATCAATTTTCTCAGCTCATGTAGTTTCAACATTTCCAGACTTGAAGATAAATCATATATAAGAAAAGATTTATGCAGCGGTGAAATTAATTGGTGCATTTTTCCATGTAAAATGTATTAAGTGCAACACGTACGTCTCAGAAAAAAAAGATTTCTTACTACCCCCAATGTACTTTCTTTGTTCTAATGAAAAAGTCATACTGTCACATTAAATAGTGATATAGATATCTACTGGTAACTATAATAAATGGTTGGGACAAAAGTCAAAATGTAATCATCAAATACGTTAAGTTATAAAAGTTGTGCACTCATGGCACTTCTCGGGATACAATGAAATTAGGTAAATATTGATGCAAAACACACTATTAAATAATTCTCACGGATAGAGGGCAATACTTTCAGATATGTTTCTGTCGTATAGCTGAAAGGGAAAATCTAAATCAAATGATTAGCATACTTTTTATATTGATTATTACAACACAAATAGTTATCCGATCAGTCTCAAATGTTCACTAGCAATGCTGTACACTTTAAGAATTATAAAAAAAACGCTATATCATTTCAATCCGATAATCACATACTTGTTTTCAGTCAAAATGGAGAGAACTGTAATTTATGCTGTAACAACGTGTGATTCCATTCTTTTGCATGTGTTGCGAGAGAAAAAATAAATATTTAATGCATATAGTTCTATCGATATTGTAACATAACTGCAATACAAATATTATTAAAGTGAACAATCTAAAAAGTTCATACCTTGTCGTTGATTGTATGTCTAACCACAGGAACTTGAGATTTTATCAATAGAGCAAAGAAAACGAGTAAACAATGAAAAATACCCCCCCTGTATATAAAAAAACACCAGGAATGAAACGCGTCGAATGTCAAAAATGACGACCCCACCTGAATACACTAACGAAACAAAGACTGACCACTATCGCATTTAGCTATTCAATAACTAACACATTTATGTACCTGGAACAACCGACGATTTTTAAATCGCGTCCAATTTGATGAAGTTATTCGTTATTTTATAAGGATTTTCGCCCTTTCAATTTCCATCGAGTAAGCCATTGTGTGACGTCACAATATTGCAGCGACGAGGTGAATATTAAAATACGTTAAAATAATTATTATATGTTTTAAAATTTGTTTATGTTCATCATTTGATATGAAATATTTTTCTTAAGATAATTAGGAAAAATAGTTGTCAATGATATTTTTTAGGAAAAAGATATTTGACGAAACCCAAGTAAGTAGGGGAAGTTACTCTCATAACTTTTTCCTAAAAAATATCATTGACAACTATTTTTCCTAATTATCTTAAGAAAAATATTTCATATCAAATGATGAACATAAACAAATTTTAAAACATATAATAATTATTTTAACGTATTTTAATATTCACCTCGTCGCTGCAATATTGTGACGTCACACAATGGCTTACTCGATGGAAATTGAAAGGGCGAAAATCCTTATAAAATAACGAATAACTTCATCAAATTGGACGCGATTTAAAAATCGTCGGTTGTTCCAGGTACATAAATGTGTTAGTTATTGAATAGCTAAATGCGATAGTGGTCAGTCTTTGTTTCGTTAGTGTATTCAGGTGGGGTCGTCATTTTTGACATTCGACGCGTTTCATTCCTGGTGTTTTTTTATATACAGGGGGGGTATTTTTCATTGTTTACTCGTTTTCTTTGCTCTATTGATAAAATCTCAAGTTCCTGTGGTCTAACCGTTTATTGTTTGATACAATAACACATTTATTAATATGTCTGTGCATAACTGCAATACAAATATTATTAAAGTGAACAATCTAAAAAGTTCATACCTTGTCGTTGATTGTATGTCTAACCGTTTATTGTTTGATACAATCAATTTTCAAATTAAAATTCTCCAAATGTAACACCAATCATCAATTATCTCTGATTGACGAATCTGAACAGATATAGACTAACAAACCAAGATTAAGTTGCAAATGGCGAAATGTATACTAAGGGAGGTAACTACGTTAATTTATGAACATACACTCACAATAACAGTTAACTGCACTTTAACGATAGTTTTCACGACTCACTCACTGATAAGGGTTATATGGCACCTGCAGAAATGATCGTCCCATGCCACCCTCTCCACTTAAATCGAGATAAAAGCATGCTTCAAGGAAATAAACTGTCTTCGTTATTACATTAACTTTTATTGTTGTGCCTAAGTTTTCTAATTTGTAGTATGCTTGGTGATTGAATTGTTTGACGTTTGTGATTGCACTGTTTTAATTCCAAACGAAATAAGCATTTGATTTATCATCCGTACTACCACTAAAAGTTTTGGCGAGATTTTCTAAGTATTTGATTTTTCTCGTAATCATCTATCAAGAAACGGCAAGAACAAAGCAGACACTTTTATGTGGTGTGTGAAATATCAAAATAAGTTTATAATTGTAGCCACAATTAGTTATTGTAATTTGGCTCGGCCGAGGACACTAACCACTGCGCTAGTTTATGTTACCGCAACACTGAGAGTGACCTATTATGGCATAACATCTCTAGAAAGTTAAAAAATATTCTAAATATTTATTAACATATGTACATTATAAATGTTTTGTCTGATCGTTCCTCCCGTTGGGTCATTTACTGAAACGTTTAAAATATGTTGCATATAAAAAGTTATAAAAAAAGATAAAGATGACCATTAATGTTTGTCAGGCACCAGTTCTCGGCATCTGACATCTCTCAGTTGTCTAGAGACCTTCGTCTGAGGGAGGGTGTTTATCAGGCACCAGTCCTCGGCATCAGAAATCTCTCAGTTATCTAGAGACCTTCGTCTGAGGAAGGTTGTTTCTCAGGCACCAGTCCTCGGCATCCGAAATCTCTCAGTTGTCTAGATACCTTCGTCTGAGGAAGGGTGTTTGTCAGGCATCAGTCCTCTGCATCCTAAATCTCTCAGTTGTCTAGAGGCCTTCGTCTGAGGAAGGGTGCTTGTCAGGCACCTGTTCTCGGCCTCCGAAATCTCTCATTTGTCTAGAGAACTTCGTCTGAGGAAGGGTGTTTGTCAGGCACCAGTCCTCAGCATCCGAAATCTCTCAGCTGTCTAGAGACCTTCGTCTGAGGAAGGGTGTTTGTCAGGCACCAGTTCTCAGCATCCGAAATCTCTCAATTGTCTAGAGACCTTCGTCTGAGGAAGGGCGTTTGTCAGGCACCAGTCCTCAGCATCCGAAATCTCTAAGCTGTCTACATAACTTCGTCTGAGGAAGGGTGTTTGTCAGGCACCAGTCCTCAGCATCCGAAATCTCTCAGCTGTCTAGAGACCTTCGTCTGCGGAAGGGCGTTTGTCAGGCACAAGTCCTCAGCATCCGATATCTCTCAAGTTGTCTAGAGACCTTCGTCTGAGGAAGGGTGTTTGTCCACACAAAGCCACTAGGCGGCCACACTGGGGAGAGCAATGATCAACGATATACATATATATTAAGTGATATAGTTGAATAAAAGCACGTGTGTATTATCATGTGTCTATTGAGGTAATGTTTAAGTGTGAATGACTTGTTACATACATCACACGTAAACGGCTTCTAACCCGTGTGTGCACAAATGTGATTTTCGGCATTCTGTAAATGGTTTATGGTCTGACATGTCGTACTCTTCACACATGAAAGGTTTCTTTCGTTAAGTATCGTTAAGTATTGTCACTCCATGTGTATAATTAAGTGATTCGTTTATATCAAATCCCAGATAACGTTACGAACTCACGACAGCAATATCGAAGTCCCCGAATTTAAAATGAAAGTCTGTCTGTTTGCTGTTTTGTTTCCTGCAGTGCAAGACCTTGGTTTTGTCAGTGTTAACTGCAAGGCGCCTCCTATTTGTCCAGTTGTAAAGAGTGCTTAGCATGCGTTGAAGGTCTTCTGGTGTCTCCGCTATTGAAACAAAATCATCTGCGTACATCAGTAAACTGAGTCGTTCTCCATTTAATAGTTGAACCCCAGTGTTATTTCTGATGCAATGTCTTAGCGAATATCGCAATTATTATAGGCGCGAAATAATTTCTCTGCACAACACTGGAATTAACCGAGAACCAGTCTGTTAATGTTATTAACTCGTACGCATGCGTTTATGCTTTTAAACAGAGATTTTATTATATTGAACATTTTACCAGAAATGCCGACATTTAATAATTTAACCAGAGACACTCTCTATTTACTGAATCGAATGCCTTTGCAAAGTCTATAAAACACAGAAACCTAGGCTGTTTTCTCAACTTTCTACTACGAATAATAGTGTATATCTGTATAAACAATAAAGCTTATAGTCTAATCAGATAAGAATGTGCGTTTTTTTCTCACCTAAATTTATATTCGACCGACTCACCAAGTCTATATGTGAATTTGGGGGTACCAATTCTGGTGGAAAGGGATAAACTATTATAGGCATATATATTAGATATTATCTCCCTAACACATAATAAATGAAGGGTGGTGGTGGGTGGGGTCTCCGCCAATACTGGTGTAAAGGGATTAACTATTATAAGCCTATATTAGATAGTATCTCCCTAATACATAATAAATGAAGGGTGGTGGTGGGTGGGGTCTCCGCCAATACTGGAGGAATATTAGATAGTATCTCCCTAATACATAATAAATGAAGGGTGGTGGTGGGTGGGGTCTCCGCCAATACTGGAGGAATATTAAGACTGGATCAAGTGTTGACCACTCACCATGTTTTCCGTAAACTCGGTGGACATTTTGATTGTTGTTGTTTTTAATATGGTGAGAGCTGAAAAGCTGACTGCTGTCTTTGAGAGTTACTTCGCCTCTGAAAAGAAATACAACAGGCTCGGCTTTTATACTCAGACAGGGGCAAAGATGACGTCACACATGCGATGTGACGTAGGCCACTCGACGTCACATTCCGAAGTCACTTTGGTGAAAACCTGGCTCAAACGTAAAGGGGCGAACCATTACGGACAGGGTCTAATAAAGCCGAGAACGCTGTACTTCGAAATCGGATGAAGAAACCAAGGGATATCCGAATGATATTTTAGAATCGGGAACGATGGAAAACAACCAATTTGGCTGATTAAATTCACTAATTAAGGCTACAAAACGGCGAATGCTTCATCGGCACTTCGCAGAATGGTAGATATGTGACTTGGTGAGTGATTTCTACAAGCATGTTGCGCGCAACACTGAATTTAGGTGCAAATACATCAAACTAAATGTCGTATGGAGCGTCGTTACAATATTATTACAAATTATTACACATATTCCTTTTTTTGGCCATAATAGCATGGTGGGTAGGTGGCTGATGGATGGATGGAAGGGAGGTTTGATTTCAGGTAAAATATTGCTAAAAATGCAAATCCTGTTTCTAGAATATTCATTATCCATTTTTCATTTTATTGACATTCCTACTAGCCTTTGTTTAGTGTTACTGACATTCCAATTAGCCTTTGTTTAGTGTTACTGACATTCCTATTAGCCTTTGTTTAGTGTTACTGACATTCCACTTAGCCTTTGTTTAGTGTTACTGACATTCCCATTAGCCTTTGTTTAGTGTTGCTGACATTCCTACTAGCCTTTGTTTAGTGTTACTGACATTCCTATTAGCCTTTGTTTAGTGTTACTGACATTCCCATTAGCCTTTGTTTAGTGTTACTGACATTCCCATTAGCCTTTTAGTGTTACTGACATTCCTACTAGCTTTTGTTTAGTGTTACTGACATTCCCATTGGCCTTTGTTTAGTGTTACTGACATTCCTACTAGCCTTTGTTTAGCGATACTGACATTCCCATTTGCCTTTGTTTAGTGTTACTGACATTCCTACTAGCCTTTGTTTAGTGTTACTGACATTCCAATTGACCTTTGTTTAGTGTTACTGTCATTCCTACTAGCCTTTGTTTAGCGATACTGACATTCCCATTGGCCTTTGTTTAGTGTTACTGACATTCCCATTAGCCTTTGTTTAGTGTTACTGACAATCTCATTGGCCTTTGTTTAGTGTTACTGACATTCCCATTGACCTTTGTTTAGTGTTGCTGACATTCCCATTAGCCTTTGTTTAGTGTTACTGGCATTCCCATTGGCCTTTGTTTAGTGTTACTGACATTCCCATTGGCCTTTGTTTAGTGTTACTGACATTTCCATTAGCCTTTGTTTAGTGTTGTGTGGCCGCTGTTATTGACATTCCTACTAGCCTTTGTTTAGTGTTGTGTGGCGGCTGTTATTGACATTCCTACTAGCCTTTGTTTAGTGTTGTGTGGCCGCTGTTATTGGCATTCCTACTAGCCTTTGTTTAGTGTTGTGTGGCGGCTGTTATTGACATTCCTACTTGCCTTTGTTTAGTGTTGGGGCGTCCGTGGCCGAGTGGTTAGAGTCTCTGACTTGCAATCACTTGCCCCTCACCGCTGTAGGTTCGATCCCTCAGGGGCCTAGGAATCTTTATGTGAGGAAGCTATCCAGCTAGCTTGCGGAACATCGGTGGTTCTACCTAGGTGTCCGCCCGTGCACGAAAATTGCCCGGAGGGGCACCTGGGGTCTTCCTCCACCAGTGGAAGCTGGAAAGTCGTCATATGACCTTAGCTGTTGGTGCGACTATAAAATCCAATTCAATTGTTTAGTGTTGTTTGGCGGCTGTTATTGACATTCCTACTAACCTTTGTTTAGAGTTGTGTGGCGGCTGTTATTGACATTCCAACTAGCCTTTGTTTAGTGTTGTGTGGCGGCTGTTATTGACATTCCCACTAGCCACTGTTTAGTGTTGTGTGGCGGCTGTTATTGACATTCCCACTAGCCTTTGTTTAGTGTTGTGTGGCGGCTGTTCAAGTCTCCTGGACTGAAAGTCAGTAGTGTTACTTGCTGATTCTTTGGTATCAATAAGCCCAATACGTGTGGCTTTCATGAAGAATATCGCTTACTTCGGTGCTAGAGGGTGTGCGAGGCGTTGAACCTTAAAATTATCTCTCATCAACATATTCGATAAAACCAAAGCTGCTACTTTTCTCTCTTGTTTGTGTGTGTTGCACACAGTGGATCTCTTTTTCAATATGTATTGACATTCTCACTAACCTTTGTTTAGTGCCGTATGGCGGCTGTAAAATCCCATCCGACTACACATCAGTATTTTATTACTTGTTTTGTGATCATCACGCCCAATCTGTGTGTGTTTAAAGTAGAATACCGCTTACGTCGGGGCGTGAGAGATGTTAAACCTTGCATAACCTCTCATGAACTGACTCAATAAAACCAATTCTGCTACTTTTCTCTCTTGTTTGTGTTTGTTGCTTCCAAGCGATCCCCCTTTCAGTATTTATAATCAACAGTTGTTATATATATCATGTATATCCTGTCAATTTTAATCAAAGCTTATGATTGTATACTTGACACCAAATGTGTGTATTTCACACATTCACATTGACCTGAAACCTAATAAGACGTCGAAAAATGTTGACGGTTTAACTGTTAAACCCTAAAAACGTGACGTGCTTTCATGTTTAACTGTTAAACCCTAAACACGTGACGTGTTTTCGGGTTTCCTGTAATGTACATGTCAGTAAAACTGTCAACAACAACGAGATGTGTAGCAAGTATTTAATTGTAAATCTGAAATAGTATTAAAATACCCAATATTGGGTTATTTAGGAGTTATTAAATGACATGTCAATATCTCCGACAGCAGGTTCATTAACCGTTAATACGTCAATTGCAAACGTCAGGACACGTGCAAAAACAAAGATGACGTTATCTGAAAGTAACGTTATGTTCCAACAATATGCTGTTGTTTGTTTTGTAAAAAAATGATAAAGCGACGTTTGATGTTAAGAGTTGGGCATACAAAGTAGGTTGTGAGACTTTGTACTATGTTTAATCGAAACGGTGTTGTCATTATAATATACATACACATCGATATATATATATATAAAATTCATGTCAGGTAAGAAACAAAATGTTTCATGTGGCTATATTGTGAGAGATCAAAACATGGTACTTGGGACTTGAAAAACATCGAAACCATAAACCTACGGCCGTATCCATGATCCGCAAGTCCCGCCCACCAGGTATTAGTCCCGCCCACCAGGTATAGACCTGGCACAATAAAAACCGTCTGAAAAAATATATCAAACAGTTTCACTATCCATTGTATAAAGGTCGAAAAATGATATTCAACGGTCCCTCATGGATCGTCTTTAACTGTCATCTTTCGAGTCGCTATATTTAAATCCATTTGTTTACTGTACACGTTTTTATTTCAAAACAGAGAGAGATACTTTAAATTCGATAATGTCTTTATTACAGTCAATGTAATTTTACTCCTTTAAAAACAAGAGAAATCAAACTACGTAACCCACAGAGACTGGTCCCACCGAATTGGTTCGCTTAAACACCGAGATGGGTGTAGTCCATCCAGGTTTTTAAATAACAACTAGCTGAGACAGAGTATACATGTACTTCTAGTATGGGGTACTTAGTGATCCTGTCAAAATAACTATGTTATCTAACTTCTATTTATTGGGAGTTAGAGCATGGTATAACTCTGCCCTCTATTATTCTGATTAAGAAGTTAATGTGTTAATGGTTTTTTTCCCAACTATACTACAAATTACATTTATCATTTATCACGACTTCATTGTTTGCGATAGTCATGACGTATTTATCGTAGATGGTGTAACTCATCACTGTGTCTGGGTCATAGTGCGAACGCATTACACAGGCTTGTAGCATGGTCACTGAAGTTTCCTTTGTATTGGCACATGTCTTAATCATTGAATTGAAAATACCACCTGTCAGAATAACTGGTGTACAATTACACCTGTCAGAATAACTATTGTACAATCACTCGTTTATTAGTCAATAATACACAGTCACATATGTAAGATCATTAGTATAGTAAAACGTTAATGGAAGCAATGTGCTTATGTGTTTTCTACATTGATTATCATTATTATTACATAAGAAAGTGTAATGATATTTAGCAGTATATATGATTGATTTTTTTAAAGTTGGATTTCATATGATAGGGAAACTTTTTTGTCCTAATGTAAGCTCGTGTTAAGGACATATATCCTTTTCTACACAATCTTTAACAACATATATTCCTGTGTACGAATGTATATATGGGCACTCATTGTGTTAGATAAAATACTTCACTTAAAATCGTTATTCTGTAAGTATAAACACGGTAAATTATCTACTTGGCTTTAAATAGGGTAGCCTGTATCAGGGAGTAAAGTATACTTACTCCCTGCCTTTATACATGGTTATATGTTTGCCCGCACACACCTTTCATGTACGTGATTACTCTCATGTATGTCTCAGTATATGCATTTGCATATCACTAGAGTTGTTAAATCCTTTACTGCACACTATACACTTACATATGTATTGTAAGATTGCTTGCATGGGTAAATTATTGACTGAACATTCTACGCTTGCATGACGTGTCGCCCGTATTCACATGTGTCGTTTACGAGTGTCTGACCGGATAAATCCTTTCTGCACACCCGATATCAATTGGCGCGTTTTTTAAAGATCTTGCTCGATTGTCTCGTTTACTGCATACGATAATGTTACATGATGTAGCCTGGATGTGTGCACGTGTGGTTTGTAAGACTGCCTGACTGATTGAATCGAATGCTGCACACGCTACATTTAAATGGCGTCTCTCCTGTATGTATTCGCTTGTGTTTTTTAAGATCACTGGACTGAATAAATCCTTTGCTGCACATGCTACACTTATATGGTTTTTCGCCTGTATGTACGCGCATGTGTCGTTTTAGATGGCTCGACTGGATAAATCCTTTACTGCACACGCTACACTTAAATGGTGTCTCACCTGTATGTATAAGCATGTGTCCTTTCAGATTACTCGACAGGGTAAATCCTTTACTGCACATGCTACACTTAAATGGAGTCTCACCAGTATGTTTACGCATGTGTCCTTTTAGATGACTCGACTGGATAAATCCTTTACTGCACACGCTACAATTAAATGGTGTCTCACCTGTATGCATGAGCATGTGTCTTTTAAGACTCTCCATGTCGGTAAATCCTTTACTGCACACGCCACACTTATATGGTTTCTCGCCTGTATGAAGACGCATATGCTTTATTAGACTGCCTGACTGGGAAAATCCTTTGCAGCACACTATACACTCAAATGGCTTTTCGCCTGTATGTATGCGCAAGTGTATTTTAAGACTGCCTAACTTGGTAAATACTTTACTGCACACGTTACACTTATATGCTGTATCGTCTGTATGTTTGCGCATGTGTCTGTTAAGATCGCTTATTTTAGTAAATGCTTTGTTGCACAACATGCATTTTAACGGCCTATGTTCTGTAGATATATCCATCTGTACTTAAAGATGGAATTGCATCTTGTTATGTCGTCTAATGTGGTCACTGAAACAAAATAATGTATGTTAGGTAACATACAGGTCATACAATAGGTCACTGCTCTCATGTCGAGTCATGTGTTAAATAAGCCAGATGGAACTACATTTTGATTTTACCATCACTAATGTCAATCTACTGGGACATGTGTTCCTCACGTATACTTAGTATTTAATTAATCCAAAGTAGGTCAAAGCGATCTGAACCTTTGCGCATAGTGTTAGATGTACATGAAGAACATTCTGGTGGAGTTTGGTGACAATCCTGCATGAAAAGATCAAGATACTCATGCCATAGTGGAGACCGGACGTGACCTCTACTTCGTCCAAAGTAAGACACATCGATCCGAATTATTTTTCGCGCCTTATGTTAGATGCATATACGGAACATGTTGGCGGAGCTTGGTGACAATCCTGCATGTAAAGAGCAAGATAGGCATGCCATTACGTAGATCTGATGTCACCAATGTAACTTACAGCGACCAGAAACTGTGCACCGGATATGAATTTCATATAATGAACATTCTGATGGAGTTTGGTGAACATCCTGCAAGAAGAAGCCAGATACACATGGTGCCCGGATGTGACTTTCTAGTATATTTCTAGTATATTGCGTCCAAAGTAGGTCACAGTGACCCGAAAATATGATGTTAGATGCATACATGGAACATTCTGACGGAAGTTAGTGAAAACCCTCCAAGTAACTAAGAAGACATAAATAAACGAAAGTCGTACACACGGACTAACGAACGAACAAACTGACAAACACACCCGGACGCCATTGAGATCGCTAAGTCGAGATCCGTAAACGGGAGCAATGTTAACGGAATACACGCATTGTTAAACAGAACTGAGCACTGTTAACGGAATACACGCATTGTTAAACAGAACAGAACACTGTTAACGGAATACACACATTCTTTAATACACACATTCTTTATTTCACTTAGGTTCATATATATGAACAGCATAAGCAAGTGTTACAAAATGCATTTATATTATATCAATGAGTTCAGAATTAAACAATCATGTTTTCCTGAATCCAAATTCTTATTTAACTCTATTATTACAATTTTGTTCCGATAATCACACACATTTTCAGCCAGAATGGAGAGAAGTTTTCTCAGAACTGTAACTTATGTTGTAACAACTTGTAGTTCAAACCATTGGGGGGGGGGGGGGGGGGGGGGGGGGGGAGAGAATTTCTATAGGTAACTGTAAATCGCTGATAGAAATATCAGTTTCATTTAACAAATCTTAAAAAATCTTCTGCAAAAATACAAGATATAGAACTGCGATATTTTGCATGTAACATCGTCTTTAATATGGTCCTCTAACTAGTTTGTTCTAATAGTGACCCTGAGGTGTCACCATTAGTGTCCTAATCATTCACACGAACTTTAATCAAGAATAATTTCACGGACGGACGATAAAAGTGTGCTCCCCCATAATAAACAATCTAGTGTTTTTAGTTACAATATATCTTATATCAAAAACTAAGGTAATAGTAAATGAAAAGAAAAAAACTGTGATGGGGCCTCAATATAATGTCTCTGTGGTAACCAGTCAGCGAGAAGTAACCAGTTAAAAAGCATGCTATCCATGATTTTTCAACGACTACATTCAGTTGGGAAATGTGTCTTTAAGAATAAGCAAGGGTGCAGATGATCAAGACTTGTTTATTGTCACATGGCTATGTTGTTTTTATAATTTTGACACATCTTACCCGGGGCCCGAGGGGTAATGTTTGATCGGCAGACAATTTATCTAATCAAAGGATTAGCGTAGCAGCCTGCTGTTGAAGTCATTAATGATGTAGGTAATTAATTGGATTATGACTTGAAACAAACTGATATAGACGTGGAAAATGAAATTATTGGATTGAGAAAACGAAAGTAGAATTTTCATTTGGAGTTTATATTCCTCAGGGCTTTTGGACAATGAAAATACGTATCTAAACAATAGTGTTAGATGATATTAAATGTTTGTAACATAACTGTCATTCAAATTTCATAATTATATAAAAAATAAAATCAAAAACCACGAAACAGGAACCTTCTATAAATTTATTGAAGGATCCTGCATGAAAATATAATATTTTTCAATGAAATTAATGTAATGACTATCTCCTTTTTCAACAGGAAGTTAGTAACAAATATTTTAAAACTGTATTTTATGGCATTCATTTATAATATTTGGGTAAAAAAATACCCCGCGCACGCTAACACGAATGATTAAAAAAACTCCCAGATTGTTGCATGAATACCCCTTAAAAAAATCCCTAAACTCCCAGATCGAGGTCCTGAAAATATCACATGTAAGTAATATTGTAATATGGTAATATATGATATAGTGTAACATATCTGTAATAAAATTGTATTGAAGTAAACAATCTAAAAAAGTTCATACCTTATAAAGTTATCGTTGATTGTATGCGTTTATAGTTTGATAAGTTCAATATTCAAATTCAAATCTTCCAAAGTGCCATCAATCGATTGAAGAACATGTAACAAACAGTAACAATTCGACACGTAAATGGAGAAATGTATACTAAGGGAGGTAACTACACTATATTGACTGATTTTATTTATTTATTTCTAAGGGAGGTAACTGCTCTAACGTTTTTATATCCATTATGAACATACAATAATAGTACTAACTGCATTTTAACGAGTTCAGTTGAATTGAATTAAACGATGCATTGACACAAAAACGTTATATAGCACCAACAGGAATGAACGTTCCAGGCTACCCTCTCCATTTAAATCGAGTTAAAAAATCTGCTGATTAGGTCTAGAACCTTTTCACCGACAAAACTGCCGAGTTGCTGCACATTCTGTTGTAAACACATTATTTGTTGATGGAGCCAATGCCAGTGTTTCTGCCACCACTCAAGTAGCATCTGAAACAATACAGGGATGATGATGAAGACCTTCAATGAACATGACACAAATGACAAAATGAACATGAATGCATTTCAGTGGCCACATATTGTCCCCAGAAATAAAAAAAATAAAAATGCCAATAATGCAATAAAAATGAGTGGGTAGGGGTGGAGGGGTATTGTCAGCTCATACCAATTTTTACTCGTGGTCTTTTCAGAAAATAAAAGTCGAACTGTTTTCGCTCGCGGTCTTTCGGAACCAAACACATGATCGTGCAAAATTTCGAAAGATTTTCAGAAAGCAACTTTTCATATTAATATATGTTGTTTTGTTATGTTCCGATGTTTTTGTTGCGAAATCTCAGATTAAAAAAGCTTTAAATCGTGGGTTAAAAACATATTGTTTGCTGCTTAAAATACCTTCAGAATGCAGGATTTGCCATCCTTCTAAAAAAAATAACTCCGGGAGGGCATGCCCCCGGATCCCCCTAAACCTGGTGCCTACATACTGTTTTAGGCACAGCTACGCCCCTGGTAAATGTATCTATCAATTATCTGGCAATAGTTGTGCAACTATACAATTCAGATTTACCTCATTTCCCCGAGCAGTCACGCAGTGGTAAACATAGTATCTAAGTCTTGCAAATAATATTTATTTTTACATACAACTTAATAGCGGATTTAAATTTATGTTTCTCTCCGTGACTATCAAGAAATGTTCATATCATGTTTAAGAGTTACATTTGTTAATTGATATTCTAACACAACCTCCGCAGTCTTTCATATACACAAAGAAGAGAGACAGCTGTATGTTATTCTACGATAAAATACAGCTGTTCCATTAATTGCCCGCGTATATTTCATCCGTTGGAAGAGCACGTTACATGACGTCACTTGATAAATATACGTCACGAAGACAAACTCAGCAGTAATTTTAATGAAATGTTAATTACAACAAATTTGCCATGCTCCTAAACCATGCACACCCCCGATATAAACCCATAATATGCATTAATACACATATAACTTTAATACAAGCTGAGAACGTTTGACGTCATAAAGCGCAAGCTATATGATGTAGGCAATGACTTAATTGTTTGTCACGTGACTACTAGTGTATTGGAACGCAGCATTTTGCATACGGGGGCGCCCAATGGAACAGCCTGTAAACATAGCAGCCTGATTACCTTGACCTCCGAGATAATATATATAGTGCCCCAACCATAGCGTAAACAAGGGGGTTACTGTTGTGTTAGAATCGAAATAATAAATACCTACCTGTATTTTATCGTTCGGATGCGAGTAATTAAATCACTCGTGCTGAACTCCTAACTGTGTTTTATTCTTTCTTAAATACTACACACATGGTGACCATTCATCTTTAACTTAATGATTAATCAGAATTTTCCAAATGTTTGTGGAAATCCGAATTAAAAATAGTCGTTCCAGAATACAATCATTTATAAAACATATTGAAGATCAGCGAAGATTAATGCATAAAATACACTCAGTGATTTGTTTACAGTTGTGTTATTGTGAGTCCTAGGACTCATTGCTTTCAGGAGTCCTTTGGAAAATCGTTGAGTCCAATTGTGATTGACAGTACTTAAATTTTTCCTCAACTTGGGTGGCGTTTAATATTGATATTTTCATAATTTTAATGACCAATGAGGACCTTATCTGTTTCAGAAGAAATCTTGTCCGATTTCTATGATCTTGTCCGATTTTTATGCGTTCTGTGGATTCACATATGTTTCAAGTGTGAGTCCCTGGCAAATATTATGAGTCCTAGAAGCAACACTCGCGGGTAACAAAATCACTGAATACACGTCTACGAACAGCGAGGTCCGAATTTTGATATGAGCCGTCTTGCGTCCGGATGCACCTGTAAACTTCCGTATGTAAAAAAAATCACCCCAGACGTCAAACAAATGAGACTGAGCGAACAGATGCATCTGACAGTCATTTGTTGTAACATATCTGCAATACAATATTATTACAGTGAAACAATCAAAAGTTCATACCTTGTCGTTGATTGTATGCGTTAATAGTTTGAAACGAGCAATATTCAAATTTAAATTCTCCAAAAGTTCAATCTATAATCAATTTTCTCTGATTGGAAAGCAGATAACAAACAGCAGCAGGTCGGCAAGATCAATGTGTAAATGGCGAAATATATACTAAGGGAGGCAACTACACTTTATCATTAAGCTGAGGTGTTTATTAACCATGGTACGTCTTTTTTGTACCACTTGAAATGCCGCACAATGATGATCTATTGCACGCTAAATGTACTATTGTATTGTTACGGAATGTACTATTGTACTGTTGGAATATATTTCTCATCAGAATGGTCAAAATTATTTAAGCACATGTGACTGCTTCTAGGCCAATGACAAACGATTATATTGTATGATATATGATAATACTAATATCCGGTTAGAAATTTGTTTTTTTGTGTGTTATATTTTTCCCCATGACATACATATACGGTAAGACATTGTGTTAATGTATAATACAAGTATAAGATACTGTAGTTACCAACAATGCACAATACCGTTAGTGTTTGGAGTTGGTGTATGGTGGGTCAGCTTACCAACAATGCACAATACCGCTAGTGTTTGGAGATTGCGTATGTTGGAACAGCTTAGCAACAATGCGCAATACCGCCAGTGTTTGGATATGGCATATGTTGGAACAGCCTACCAACAATGCTCAATACCGCCAGTGTTTTGAGTTGGCGTATAGTGGAACAGCTTACCAACAATGTACAATACCGTTAGTGTTTGGAGTGCGCGTATGGTGAAACAGGCTTACTCAACTGAAATCCGGCTTCCGTGTCTACAGGTTTACGTCCGCCGAAACATTGATCGAGACACTGTAATGGTTTTGTTTCGGCGTGTTTAAGGATTCATAGCTCTATGGTCATCGAAACAGAATATATTTTGCTTAATCTTATTTTTAAACATTATGCTTGACATATAGAAACGATCGATATGTAAATATACGCGTTTTTTCAACAATGAACACTGACTGGTGTTTTTCAACTTTTAGCTGGCGTATAGTGGAACAGGTTTACTCAATTGAAATGCGGCTTTGATCTCTGCCGGCTTTGCGTCCTCATTAACAGTAATATAGACATTGTATAGGTTTTGTGTCGGCGTGTTGAAGGATTCATAACTCCATGATCATGAAAAACAAAACATGTTTTGCTTAATCTTGTACATACAATCTTGACATATATAATTGATCGATACTTAACTATACGTGTTTTACCAAACAATGAATAAGGACGAATTATTATTCGAATTAATCGATCAAACATGAGTGACAAGAATTACAACTAATTAACAATGAAAGGAAGTCATTATTACAGTTGACATTATTACAGTTAATGACTCGGGTGTCAATTACCATGACCTAGTCGTTAATGACTCAGGTGTCAATTACCATGACCTAGTCGTTAATGACTCAGGTGTCAATTACCATGAACTAGTCGGTAATGACTCAGGTGTCAATTACCATGACCTAGTCGTTAATGACTCAGGTGTCAATTACCATGACCTAGTCGTTAATGACTCAGTAGTTAATTACCATGACATAGTCGTTAATGACTCAGGTGTCATTTACCATGACCTAGTCGTTAATGACTCAGCACTAGCCCGATTATTGTAGCGCCCTTTTTAACCCCAAAGTGATGCAAACACACAATTGTGCTCTTTTGTTTTAACATTTATCAGTCACTTGAATCGGCCATGCTCGTCTGAGTGCATGGTACCCAGCATTTCATATGCGCACATTACAATTAGCTAACAGCAGATATTATTGGATGTGCATCCATTTTTAACTACGATGGTGCCCACTTCCCACTATGTGTATTTACGATTGTATTACAAACACGGGAACCATACAAAGTTAAAAATAGGTCTTAGTTGCAGATTACGATTTACTTTCATAATCAAAACACATGTGTACAGAAAACCGGTATGAACCAGTATGCTAAACAATATCACGGTACGTATTATGTTGATGTCCGTATCACAATACACCGATAAACCGATAATAGCGCGCAGCAATATCAATTTGAGAATGGATTTATTTTTATTCAGACAGACACCACAACACGACGTTGCAACCATTACAGGTACCTTTAAATACAGATGGATATACATGTAACTACAGAACAGTCACCGTTCAAATGCAAAGTGAACAGAACAGACTTTACACAGCCAAGTATTCTCAACAGTCCCATGCGCATACCTACGTGTATAGTGTGCAACACATTATTCACCGAGTCCGGTAGTCTTAAAACTCACATGCGTATACACACGGGAGAGACACCATATAATTGTATCTGGTGCAGTACAATGTGTTCCGATTGAATCAGTCTTTTAAAAACACACATGCAAATACACACAGGCGAAACACCATATACGTGCAGCGTGTGTGGCAAAGGATTTATCCAGTCAGACAATGTTAAAACACATATGTACATACATACAGACGAGACACCATATAAGTGTAGCACGTGCAGTAACATGGATTTATTACACTCCCAGAATAAATATTATATTATACGAAATTATAGAATAGGTAGGATCGACCTCATCAAGCGAGGTTTTTGAAGATATGCAGCAATTTCTGCATAAAAACACGCCATATTTCAATAGACTAAACTTTAAATACCACACGTGCATATATTCAACTCACCAAAGAGAATAATATCTCGTCGTTCTAGGGATTTGTTTTGTAAAACTCCGTATTTCAGCAGACATGCTTTCTTAAATGTTTACCTTTTAAAATATCTCGCGCTGTTTTCGTTCCGGATTTGGAAACTTAAACCCGCCCACAGCTGGCACAAAACGACAACGTTTACTGGAAAGTGTAGAGTGTGTGAGTAGGGCGTTGGATAGGGTTCCAAATACGGAAGAGGAGTCAGACGAGAAAGTGTTTGAAGACAGAGGGTGCAATCCTTCATGAATTATTGGGCGATTTTCAAATCGTAAAGGTTTTATGAAAAAGTGGCATAACCTTCTCTCGAATAATTGACATGACAGAACTGTATAAAGTATTATAAAAAAGTCACAAATAATTGATGAGAAATAAGTGTATGTTTCATGACCATAGGTCAATATGTTGCCATGTTATGAGTTGAAACTGAAGTCAATACGAATTGGAAATGTGAAATACATTCATTGAGGTAAGATGAAGATGTGTATAAATTTTCATGAACATAGGTCAAATGATTTTCAAGCTATGGCCAAAGCTTGGTTGTATGTTAAAGTGTGTCGCGCTGACGACGACGATGGACACAAAAAGCGTGTTCAAAATTTTAGAATATCTGCAGCGGATACCATACTTCATTAATAAATATTGGTATAGTCGAACTTCAGCTTAATAAAGCTAATATATCTGATAATAACGATTCTTTTCTTGATTTAGATCTCTCGAATGTTTTATTCTCGTATTACTCTGGCATCTGCAAAGTCATTGAGTACCTTCATTGTGGCTTTCTAGACTATTGTGTTTTTGGATTATATTTACACGAGAATATTTGTTTTACCTATATTGCCTATATTGCCTATTGATGCTGCCTTGTTGGTTAGAGATAAAATCATGCCGGGGATTTCTTTATTTACACTGTCCTGTTTTAATGGGATGACGGTAGGGTAAGTGTGAGGTTTGGTGCACCCTAGAACCGGTTTAAACTCCCAGTGGCCTACTTTGCCGCTGACCGTTCCAAGGCGGTTGCCCTATTGTCAACCCTTTTGTGTTTGTGATGTCGTTTGCATTTTTTTATTACTTTTGCCTTTTCGTTTGTCTGTTTGCGTGTTTGTTTCTGTGTTTCGTGGTTGACTGTGGTCATTGAATGCTACTTTCCTTGTCCGATATTTTTATATTTCTTTACATAAAAGGAAAGGAAATACAAAAGTACAAACCTCATATTCACATACACATAAATACATGTAGCGTTACAAACACAGACACCCGCCTATGTCTTGCCTTTATTTTGAATTCGTGCTTTCACCAGCTCATGGCGAATTTGGATATTTACACAAAGATTATATAACTGCTGGTATCGATTATAGGGACATTCTTCACGAGATGGTAGACGTTTAAGTAATCGCAGGACACCACATTTATCTTATAGCCGTGCATATAGTCCTGTAATCAAATGAATGAAAGACATCACATGTGTCATAGAAGTGAAGCAGTGCATATCGTACCTGGTCACAGGTAGCACTGTAATCACATGGATGAAGGACATCTGATTTATCTTATAGCCGTGAAGTAGTGCATATCGTACCGGGTCACAGGTAGCACTGTAATCACATGAATGAAGGACATCTGATTTATCTTATAGCCGTGAAGTAGTGCATATCGTACCTGGTCACAGGTAGCCCTGTAAGCACATGAATGAAGGACATCTGATTTATCTTATAGCCGTGAAGTAATGCATATCGTACCGGGTCACAGGTAGCCCTGTAATCACATGAATGAAGGACATCTGATTTATCTTATAGCCGTGAAGTAGTGCATATCGTACCTAGTCACAGGTAGCACTGTAATCACATGAATGAAGGACGTCTGATTTATCTTATAGCCGTGAAGTAGTGCATATCGTACCTAGTCACAGGTAGCACTGTAATCACATGAATGAAGGACATCTGATTTATCTTATAGCCGTGAAGTAGTGCATATCGTACCTGGTCACAGGTAGCACTGTAATCACACGAATGAAGGACGTCTGATTTATCTTATAGCCGTGAAGTAGTGCATATCGTACCTGGTCACAGGTAGTCCTGTAATCACATGAATGAAGGACATCTGATTTATCTTATAGCCGTGAAGTAGTGCATATCGTACCGGGTCACAGGTAGCCCTGTAATCACATGAATGAAGGACATCTGATTTATCTTATAGCCGTGAAGTAATGCATATCGTACCTGGTCACAGGTAGCACTGTAATAACATGCATGAAGGACATCTGATTTATCTTATAGCCGTGAAGTATTGCATATCGTACCTGGTCACAGGTAGCCCTGTAATTGCCAGAAAACAAGTTTTTCTCTCGCAGGAGACATCACGTGGCACATGTAAATTAACCTTGCGTGGTTTACAACTATACCTGATCAAATTCATTCGAACTCGGATTCATTCGCAAAGCAACTTTATCTAATTGTGTTGTGTAAGACATACTTAGTGTTAACAATGTTACAAAGCATCGACAAATATCGGCAGTGTAGTGGTTATCTTCAAGTTTGAAGAGCAAATAAGAGCTTACTATTCCTAGTTCAAATCCCGTTGAAGGCAACTATTTGTAGAGAAATATATTCGAAAGACGTATATATTTATCTATAAGAAGGCTGGATGAAAATGTGATATGTTGCGCGCCGATTACTGGCTTACTATAACTACCGACTCTTGCAATGGATGGATGTTCGTCGAACTGAAAATACTTCATCCGTGGTTCTTGCGTATGCACGAGTTAGTTAAGTAGGTTAAGTAAGATTCAGAACTATGGCATTCAAACGTTGAACATGTATTCGTGGTAATTTTAGCATATTTATTGTGTTTATATTTCTATTTACATTTCTCAGCTAGAAAGAAGAGAACTGTAACTTAAGTTGCAAAACGTGTGATTCAATCCATTTGCATATGTTGCTTGTAATCGTGTGATATTTCATACAGATATTGTAACATATGAGTGCATAAACATATACGTCTTAAAGCCGCGAGACGATTTTTTTTAATAAGCGCCGTCTTCGACGCGCATATGCGATTGACTTATTTATGTTTTGACAGAACGCAGATTATCGCTTTGCGATAGACATAAACAGTCAATTTAAAGATGAATGGCCATCCTTTTTGTAGTATTATCAATTGACTTTAACTCTTAAACATCATATGAACATTTCTTGATAGTCCCGGAGAGAAACATATATTTAAGACCGTTGCTAAGTTGTACGTAAAAATAAGTATTATTTGCATGATGTAGATACTACTTTTACCACTGCGTGACTGCACGGGGAAATGAGATAAATCTGAATTGTATAGCTGCACAACTATTGCCAGATAATTGATCAATACAGTTACCTGTAGATTAATTAACCTGTTTAAAGTTTTCTACATCATCAAATAAAATATTATTCTCGCTTTTTACAGATATTGCAATGTGTGAATTGTAAATATCTAGTGTTGTGTATTGATTTCAATTTAAATAAACATAAACATGTTCATGAAACAAAACATGGCCGGAGAACTTTAAACTTAAACACTAATTTTAAAAACGTGCAATTTACCTAGAGTGAAGATCGACCATGTGTTATCCACTTCCCACTTAAAGGTTAATAACAAAAAAAAAAGACACACATTTTGATAAGTAATACGTTATTTCAAATCAACTAAACTACACATGTATTCTACTTCACTGTGTGTAAAGGATCACATGCCTCAGTTTAACGTGTGTTTACCTATAGCGACACCACACAAGGAAACGAGTTGACAATGAGCATATACTGTTAACTATGGCTGTTTATCAATGTTAATTTATTTAAATTTGCCATAAATATGACATGAAAACAAAGATTTATCATTTATTGATTAGGTTAGAGCGTTCATTTAGAATTATGTTGTGGTTTATTCCAAGTATTAAATGTTAACCGAGTAGGGTTTACGGTCTGAGATTGTGATGTCTATACCGTTTTTGGTCAATCGCAATGAGACGTCTAGGGTACACATACTATAAACGTCCACATGTAAAAAAATCTCCGTCAAATGAAAGTAATCCGAGCCTTGTCTGACCCAAAAAGCCTTTTTTTCTTTGGCTTTTTCGAATTTTTACAATAATTTCGCCTAAATATCGACCAATTGATACCAAGTTGCAATGACAAAATTGCACTTTTATCGATTGTAGAGACCTCACACAAACACATTTGTTTTGATTTACAGTTCTGTTTACACTTTTCAGGCTCCCTAGCACCGGCTTATGCGGTATTCTACTTCAAAGCCACCTATATTGGGCTCGTTGGTCCCAAAGGACCAGAACAAAATAACACTACTGATTCGTAGCACGGGGATACTTTTTACAGCCGCCACTCTGCAGGTCATGGTGACCTTGACCTTTGACCTACTGGCCCCAAAAAACTATAGGGTTCCTTCTTTCGCATAGGGCAATGTACCTATGAAGTTTTATGAGGGCAGGTGTTAGGATTTTGAATTTATTGTGCGGAATGCATGATTCCATATATATATATAAGGTCTCTGTGACCTTGACATTTGACCTACTGGCCCCAAAAACAATAGGGTACCTCCTCTCAACTAAGGCAATGTACCTGTGCAGTTTTATGAGTAGGTGTTACAGTTTTGAATTTACTGTGTGGAATACATATTTCAATATAAGGTCAGTATGATCTTGACCGTTGACCTACTGAGCCCAAAAGAAATTGGGTGCCTGCTTTCAACAAGGCCGATGAACCTATGAAGTTTTATGAGTGTAGATTTAACGGTTTTGAAGTTACCATGTGGAATTCATAAAAGGACAGTAACCTTAACATTTGACCCCAAAAGCAATAGGGTTCCTGCTTTCAACAATGGTGATTATCCTATGAACCGAGGGTTGGCTGGCGGACGGACGAACGGACGGACGAACGGACAGGCAGACAAACCCATACCATAACACGTCCCGTTTTTTAAACGGGCGTATACAAAATACAAACAATTTATTACAAAACAACAATTCAAAAGTACAAACAAATAATTATTAAGAAGTACCTAAAATCGGAAGGATAAAACAGAAAACATAAACTGGAAACACATTCATAACACTTTACAGTATAAATGAACTCCAAAAAACGTCTCAATGAGCATTTTGTTTCGTAGTTGCCTATATACAATTGTCGTATGATAACGTCGAATGTTTGTATGATGACGTCGATGACGTCATATGCTGACCCCGTCTTCTCTGTAAGGTACCTAACAACGGAACTACCATGTCGATTGTCGTTATTTGGTATTTGTGACGGTTACGGTAATCGACGAGGCAATTCTGGCCAACACCGTGCTAAACAGAAAAGATCGAAATTCATTTGCATACATATGTATTACACTAGTGTATTAAGATAAATATACCATGGCTTTATAACACTCCGACGTCGTAAGTTATTCGATAAATGTGTCTAAAGAAGTAATTAAACTAACACTCGTTTGAAATATGAAATTATTTACAATATTATTAATAATAAATACTGTTGTATATCTGAGTTTCGTCACTTGTTAGCTTGCATTATCATACATAACATACTGAATAATCAAACAGGAATTCCAGACCGAGTACGCGTCATTCATTCCAGATGGACGGTCATAAGACTGGCTGCATAACATACTGAATAAACAAACAGGTATTCCACACTGAGAACGTGTCATTCATTCCAGATGGAAGGTCAAGAGACTGGCAGGATAACATACTGAATAATCAAACAGGTATTCCACACCGAGTACGTGTCATTCATTCCTGATGGAAGCTCAAGAGACTGGCTGCATAACAGACGTCAAGCATGTTACCTTTTAAATTATCGACATATAAACTGCCACATCAGTATTGATCCTCTCAAAGTATGATATATAAATCCGGATTTAAACTACATACATATTATGTTTCTAACACTGTGTATCAGTCATCAGAATTGGAGTTTCTGAACCAGCCGGGATTTCACTTTGAGTATATTACAGTTTCCGACATCTCACGAACCAACCTAGTCCAACAAGTGACTATACTATCATTTGTATATACAAATAGTATGGCTGGTTCCCACACAGGGTATGTTACATGTATCGCGATGACAGTTCAATCAAATAGTTTGTAAGAACAGTGGACATTGTACGTCTACTCGACGGGAGTTATATATGTTGTTGTAAAGGTTACTTCATCTCATAGAATATTGCGGGTATATAAAATCAGTTAACTGGACACATACTTTGATCCACAGACTACTCTTACATGTTACCTCTCCTTCATTAGTCTTCACGGATATTTTAAAGATCAGTATGTTAAATACTTTGTCATACACACATGTCTTTAATATATGTATATTACTTATATACGTCATGGCTGTCCGTATGGTCCATATGATACACTTGACCTAAGTGGTTGTTCAGATGCACGGATGCACACATGTCTTTAAAGATAACGCGAATAGCTAAATTCTGACTAAATTCTGCAATGCGCTAGCTTCAAGTATCTGGTGTCCCGCATGTATGCACACGCATGTGTTTGTAAAGCTTGCTAGACATGGTAAATCGTTTACTGCACACGCTACACTTATATGGTGTCTCGCCATGTATGCGCAGATGACTTTTAAGCTTATCTGACCTCGTAAGTCCTTTACTGCATAAGCTGCACTTATATGGTGTCTCACCTGTATGTATGCGCATATGAATGTTACGATGGCCAGACATGGTATATCCTTTACTGCACACACTACACTTATATGGTTTCTCATCCGTATGTATAAGCATGTGACTGTCAAGACTGCCTGACGTGGTAAATCCTTTACTGCACACCTTACACTTATATGGTTTCTCACCCGTATGTATAAGCATATGACTGTTAAGATGGCCTGACCTGGTAAATCCTTTACTGCACACGCTACACTTATACGGTTTTCACCTGTATGTATGCGCATGTGACTGTTAAGACTGCCTGACTGGGTGAATCCTTTACTGCACACGCTACAGTTATACGGTTTTTCACCTGTATGTATGTGCATATGACTGTTATGATCGCCTGACACGGTAAATCCTTTACTGCACACGCTACAGTTATACGGTTTTTCACCTGTATGTATGCGCATGTGACAGTTAAGACTGCCTGACTGGGTGAATCCTTTACTGCACTCGCTACAGTTATACGGTTTTTCACCTGTATGTATGCGCATATGCCTGTTAAGATGACCTGACGCGGTAAATCCTTTACTGCACTCGCTACAGTTATACGGTTTTTCACCTGTATGTATGCGCATATGCCTGTTAAGATGGCCTGACGCGGTAAATCTTTTACTGCACACACTACACCTATAAGGGTTTTCACCTGTATGTATAAGCATATGACTGTTAAGATTGCCAGAGTGGGTAAATCCTTTACTGCACACGCTACACTTGTATGGTTTCTCACTCGTATGTATGCGCATATGACTGTTAAGATTGCCTGACTGGGTAAATCCTTTACTGCACACGCTACACGTGTATGGTTTCTCACCTGTATGTATGCGTATATGACTGTTAAGATTGCCTGACTTGGTAAATCCTTTGCTGCACATCGTGCACTGGAACGTCAACTGTCTTGTATCCATGTTTATTGAAAGACGACTTTGCCTTTTGTTTTGTTGTCGTAATGTGGTTTCTGAAACAAAATAATGTGCATACTCAAATTGATATTATGTAATAGTTCAGTTTAACGCGTATAACATAATTAATATTGTCTGCGTGTAACAAGCACATCGATGGAACCGATGGATACTTTGTTTGAAGTTACATGAAGTTCTATCTATTATGTCACTTTACAAATTTGTGCTTTGGACCACGGGTTTGAGTCATGAACAGTTTAGCATGCATACATTTTATATGTGTGCTTATCTTCTAGATTATTTAAATCTACTAGTTACCTACTTCCCGCGATCAAAATGCAGAATTATGCTTTAAATATATTTTTGCATGAAATGAAATATGGATCTTTTTAAATTACCTCGATAATACTTACCCGTATACGAAGTATAGCATGTGTATGTTAATCTGAGTTTTGATGCCATGAAAGTCTGTATTTTATTATAACTGATATAAATGTGTTTATTTGTGCATCATGCTCATTTTCACAAGAGTTGTCTCCTGGATAATTATGTTTATTTTTAATTTGAATGTCAATTAAAGTGCACGTTTACATTTAACCGATGATCGATTATAGGCTTTCATAATTGATTATCATAATCGGATGCCTAACAAATCGATGATGGGTTTAAAACAATTGATTAATCGGTACATCACTAGCGTTAACATTAAATATTTCAAAAACGTCTTTTGCAAAAACATTTGTGGTGATGCTTGTGGTGCTAGTAAAATATGATGCCGAAATTATTTTAGTTGGCATATTTTAGAATTAGGAACATCGAAAGCTGCAATAATTCAAAGTACTAACGCACTTAACAAATCCCAGCGTGTTCTTAGAAATTCTATCTAATGCATCATTGTACAATGTCAACCAACCTTTACCATGTCATGAGCATATACTTATTGGAGATAATTACAAACTAGACGTAAGTATGGGTGTATTAGATTTGTTGTTTCGTACACAATAAAGTATAAAAAAAAGAAAACCTAAAACCATAAAACCCTGGGCTTTTCCTTTTGTCTGTTATCAATGTTAACACTGTTAATAGGCATTACTTAGTTCACTTTGTATGTTGCGACATCGTAAATAATCTGACATTGCATCCTATTACCAACGTTCATGCACCTTCGCAACATCTGGATTGATTCCGAAATCAGGAACTTTTATTTCAATTTTCATCCCAGAACACGTGCAATATTCTCAATTATACAGTTCGACATTTTAAGGAAATAGATATATAAAAGTAGATACTGAGCTAATTTTCTATTCTCTCTCCATGTCAACAAAATAGTGTGTACAGTATTTTTACAGCGAAAATGTCAAACTTCATTAACTCCAAAATACGTGTAATGTATAGAAATTGTAATAAAAAAATAATTAGAACCGAGATCTATATATATTTACTTGTTTTGAAAGAAATGTCATATGACCTTGTCATATACAAGTTTTAACAAAAGTTGAGCATTATAACATACGTTTTTTATATATTGAATTTTTTTTTTTGTAAAGAAAAAGGTGGGATACGGTCCATATAAGGATTACAATTGTTGTGTATGTTTTCAAAGATGTGTATATATAGGCAATCGAAAATTAATCTTTGTTTTTCAATGAATGTAATGTTATGAAAAAAATGGTGAAAATGTTCAGTGACTCTATTTTTCGTCTTTTTAGTGACATTTTGGAGTTAGAATGATAATTTTGATAATTTTGTATCTAAATGATACCAAAGAAACTTTAAGTATCAGTGCAATACAAATCTCAACACCACTTCCTTTCCAAGCCAACCCCACAATTGAAAAAAAAATCTTATTTTTAAATTAAAACGATAAATTCTACTCCGAGTGGCAGGGCTACTTGAAAACAGAGTTGTGAATGCTTGGAATAAACTTCCCAGCGAGGTAATTGAGGCGCCTCCGCTCAATGCGTTTAAAAGTCGTTTAAACAAACATTGGTAACGACACCCCACTAAATTTTCTCCAAGTTTTATATAACAACCGGAAGTAAAAACAAGAGGGCCATGATGGCCCTATATCGCTCATCTGAGTAAATTTGAACCAATACAAGAGGGCCAAGATGGCCCTAAAGCGATCACCTGAGTACTTGCACATTATCTAACTTCTTCGAAATCTTATGGTCATATACAATCTGTGCATGTTTGGTTAAGATTGTTCAAGAAATGTGGACTCTGTTGTGTATAACAACATCGATATAGACAGTTTAAGACCCTGACAAAGTTTGGTAAAGATCAAATACAAAATGAAGGTGCTAGAGAGTAACACCTTGGGCAGAGCCAAATGTGACCCCAGGGCTACATGTAATATATGAGAGCTGTGTGCTTTGTGGTTTTAGAGAAGATTTTTTTTTAATTTTTCCCTATATTAGTCTATGTTAAACGTGACCCCTGGGGCGGGTCCAAATGTGAACCCAGGGTCACCATTTGAACAAACTTGGTAAAGGACCATAAGAGTATAGTAAACTAAATGCAAAATATTAAACCTCTGGCCTTTGTAGTTCCAGAGAAGAAGACTTTAATGTAAAACTGTAAAGGGTGGGGTAAAATTTAACCCCAGGGTCACCATTTGAACAAACTTGTTAGAGGACCATAATCTTATAGTAAATGCAAAATATTAAACCTCTGGCTCTTGCAGTTTCAGAGAAGATTGATTTTTTCCTATATATATGTCTATATAAAACTGAGACCCCCGGGGCGCGGCCAAGTTTGACACCAGGGTCACCATTTGAACAAACTTGGTAGCTGACCATAAGTTTATAGCAAATGCAAAATATTAAACATCTGGCTCTTTCAGTTCCAGAGAAGAAGATTTTTTTCAGTTTTTCCCTATACAAGCCTATGTAAAACTTTGACCCCCGGGGCGGGGCCAAATGTGACCCCAGGGTCACCATTTGAACAATATTGGTAGAGGACCATGAGCTTATAGCAAATGCAAAATATTAAACCTCTGGCTCTTGCAGTTTCAGAGAAGATTTTTTAAGTTTTTCTCTATACATGTCTATGTAAAACATGTGATCCTTGGGGCGGGGCAAAATGTGACCCAAGGGTCACCATTTGAACAAACTTGGTAAAGGACCATAAGCTTACAGTAAATGCAAAATATCAAACCTCTGGCTCTTGTAGTTTCCGAGAAGATTTGTTTTTTCCTATATAAGTCTATGTAAACTGTGACCCCCGGGGTGGGAACAAATTTGACCCCTGGGTCACCATTTGAACAAACTAAGTAGAGGACCATAAGCTGATGCTACATGTAATATATGAGAGCTCCGTGCCATGTGGTTCCAGAGAAGAAGATTTTTTTCAATTTTTCCCTATACAAGCCTATGTAAAACTGTGACCCCCGGGGCGGGGCCAAATGTGACCCGAGGGTCACCATTTGAACAAAATTGGTAAAAGACCATAAGCTTATAGTAAATGCAAAATATCAAACCTCTGGCTCTTGTAGTTTCCGAGAAGAAGATTTTGTAAATTTTTTCCTATATAAGTCTATGTAAAACTGTGACCCCCGGGGCGGGAACAAATTTGACCCCAGGGTCACCATTTGAACAAACTTAGTAGAGGACCATAAGCTGATGCTACATGTAATACATGAGACCTCTGTGCCTTGTGGTTTCAGAGTAGAAGATTTGTTAAAGTTTTTTCCTATATGTCTATATGAAAAATCTCAATATACAAACTTTGGACCCCCAGGGCATGGCCATTTTTGACCCCGGGGACTTCATTGAACAAACTTGATAGTTTAGGCGTTGGCGATCATTTTAAAAGAAAAACTGTTGAAATCTGTCCAGCGGTTCTTGAGAAGAAGATTTTTTAAGGTTTCGACCATATATGGTAATGGCGGCCATCTAGGATGTCGCGCTGACCTAATTTTAACAAATCTACAAAGCATTCACCTAAGGATCATCCACGTGAAGTTTGGTCAAAATTGGCCACGCAGTTTCTGAGGAGAAGTCGTTTGAAGCAAAAGTTAACGACGACGGACGGACGACGGACGACGGACGGACGACGACGGACGACGGACGAAGAGTGATCCCAATAGCTCACCTTTGAGCCTTCGGCTCAGGTGAGCTAAAAAACAGTTTGAAAAAGCACTATCAAGAAGTTACTTAGAAGCGAATCGCTTACAACGGTATCTGCTACAGTAAGAATACAGTGAGAATACACATATATATTTTGTTGACAGCATAAATGATCACAAATGACTTAAAAAAATATGAATGCTTAAAACAAATTCTTAAAATTTGATATGTTACCATCTTAAATCCTACATTATATCCATATCTATTAGAATGTAAAACATGATACAATAATGTTGTCAAATATAACTATGATTTAATTTTTTTTTCTTAAACATGAAAATGTCAAAACTTGCCAAGCCAACAACATCCTCAAGCTGGATAAATCCCCATTTAAAATCTCAATATTTAAGTATCGGATCCATACATTATATAGTGGGACACGTAGAGATGCGTTCCGACAAAGATGCCATCAATTCAAATTGGTTCCAATATATTCCATTCTTTTTCTAAAAACATAATTCCAGATTTCGGCGATTTTCGTCTAAAAACGCAACGTTTCCCCCCAAAACTCACTAAAGCCCCAACGCTCAGATGGCACACACGTCTGACACATGTCTGACATGGTGACCATTCATCGTTAAGTAAATGATTAGCATTGATAATACTACAAACATTGTGACCATTGATTGATAATACTACACACATGGTGACCATTGATTTATAATACTACACACATGGTGACCATTGATTGATAATACTACACGTGTACACGGTGACCATTGCTTGACAATACTACACACATGGTGACCATTGATTGATAATACTACACACATGGTAACCATTGATTGATAATACTACACACATGGTGACCATTCATTGACAATACTACACACATGGTGACCATTGATTGATAACACTACACACCTGGTGACCAATGATTGATAATACTACACACATGGTGACCATTGATTGATAATACTACACACATGGTGACCATTCATTGGCAATACTACACACATCGTGACTATTGATTGACAATACTACACGTGTACACGGTGACCATTGATTGATAATACTACACACATGGTGACCATTGATTGATAATACTACACACATGGTGACCATTGATTGATAATACTACACACATCGTGACCATTGATTGATAATACTACACGTGTACACGGTGACCATTGATTGATAATACTACACACATGGTGACCATTGATTGATAATACTACACACATGGTGACCATTGATTGATAACACTACACACATGGTGTCCATTGATTGATAATACTACACACATGGTGACCATTGATTGATAATACTACACACATGGTGACCATTCATTGACAATACTACACACATGGTGACCATTGATTGATAATACTACACACATGGTGGCCATTCATCTTTAAGTTAATGATTAGCATTGATAACACTATATACACATGGTGACCATTCATTGACAATACAACACACATGGTGACCATTGATTGATAATGCTACACACATCAGGGTTTCACATTAACAGTTTACCCCTTGTCCTGTGCCATGTAGTTTCTACTGGGGACAAGTTAATTGTCCAAGGTGACCTGTCCTATGGACAACTAAATTTTATAAAAAGAAATGAATTTTACATCTTCAAAACTTGTGACTGAAAAAATGTCAAAACCTTGGTGAGCATATTGTAAATGACAAACAAAACCCATCTTGTTTTCATTGGTGAAATGCAACTGATTGAATGTAATGGCACTTTCATGATTGATCTTGTTTTTTGTATCACTTTTACATGAAGTGCGGGGACAAGTAAATTTAACTGGGGACAAGTAAATTGTGTAAGTTACTTGTCCTATGGACAAGTTGCTAAAAAAGGTTAATTTCAAACCCTGCACATGGTGACCATTCATTGACAATACTACACACATGGTCACCATTTATTGACAATACTACACACATGGTCACCATTCATTGACAATACTACAAACATGGTGACCATTCATTGACAATACTACACACATGGTGACCATTCATTGACAATACTACACATATGGTGACCATTCATTGACAATACTACACACATGGTGACCATTGATTGATAACACTACACACCTGGTGACCTTTGATTGATAATACTACACACATGGTGACCATTGATTGATAATACTACACACATGGTGACCATTCATTGACAATACTACACACATCGTGACCATTGATTGACAATACTACACACATGGTGACCATTGATTGATAATACTACACACATGGTGACCATTGATTGATAATACTACACACATGGTGACCATTCATTGACAATACTACACACATGGTGACCATTGATTGATAATACACCACACATGGTGACCATTCATCTTTAAGTTAATGATTAGCATTGATAACACTACACACATAGTGACCATTCATTGACAATACAACACACATGGTGACCATTCATTGACAATACAACACACTTGGTGATCATTGATTGATAATACCACCTGACCACCTGAAATGCCGCAGAATGTCAGTGACACAGATGAACTATTGCACGCTAAATGTACTATTGCATTGTTACGGAATGTACTATTGCACTGTTGGCATATTTCCCATCAGAATGGTCAAAACTATTTAAGCACATGTGACTGCTTCTAGGCCAATGGCAAACGATTATATTGTATGATATATGATAATAATAATATATGGTTAGAAATTTGGTTTTGTGTGTGTTATATTCCCCATGACATACATATACGGTAAGACATTGTGTTAATGTATAATACAAGTATAGTTACCAACAATGCACAATACCGCTAGTGTTTGGAGTTGGTATATGGTGGAACAGCTTACCAACAATGCAAAATACCATTAGTGTTTGGAGTTGGCGTATGGTGGGACAGCTTACCAGCAATGCACAATACCGCTAGTGTTTGGAGTTGTAAGGTGGAACAGCTTCCCAACAATGCACAATACCGCTATAATTGTCTGTGCCATTAATAGAACCATTCTTATATAGTGGGATGATATATCCTTCTGACCAAGACTCAGGAAATGATATGAAACTGACTGTAACATGCACATGAAGACTTGATATGAAACTGAAGCACATTATGAAGGTTTTCATTTGTGTTTGATTGCGGATGGCAAACAATCACTGTTCAAGATCGCCCCAGTCCCTTTAGCAATTTATGGACGTGACGTCATACGCCATTACGAGAGGTATTGACGGACAAGTTAATACCTCCTCAATAAAAAAATGCGCATTAAGTATTTGAATAAACGTTGTTTAATATAATGATACAGACCATTCCATTTTCATCTTGTTATGTATGGTCAATCATTATGATATTGTCTATGTGCATATTGTCTACATAAATAATGTATGTATTTGTGGTCATGGTCCAGTAAATTCATTCTTTACATAAATAGTCCAGAACGGTATAGAACATTTACAAACATTGTAGAAAATTTAAAAGCATCCTAAAACATGTACGAGCAGTGTAGAGCATTTACTAACAGTGTAGAGCATTTACTAACAGTGTAGAATATTTACGAACTGTGTGGAACATTTACGAACTGTGTAGAACATTTAAGAGCAGCTTAAAACATTTGCGAACAGTGTAGAGCATTGACTAACAGTGTAGACCATTTACGAACAGTGTAGACCATTTACGAACAGTGTAGAACATTTAAAAGCAGCGTAAAACATTTACTAACGGTGTAGAACATTGAAGAACATTATCCACTTGACGACATGTATCAGTGCCCTGATTTTAAATGTAAAAAAAACACAATTATTTCTCAACAAATCGGACTATATTCCCAGCATCATCGGCTAAGGTCAATCACCCAGACCCGAACATGGCTCGTATGTTACCCGAGACGCAGCTGACCATAACGCTCGTCGTAGTCGGGACCAGTCGTCGTCATCGATGCAAACAGGTTAACAGGCGGGATAATCGTTCGGCCCATGTATCTCGCAATCGATCACCGAGTTCACAATCAAGCGTGCGTGAAGGAACAAGGAACAATAAATGACACAATTATATATGTTTGAAATCGTTATTCTTTCAAAGACATGCACAGGAGAGGATGCAATTGAAATTTGCCTATTAAATATACAAAGTCTAGTTTAAAAAATTGTAATAAGTTGCAATGTAAATCATTTTTGAAGAAAAATGGCGTTGTTATGTTTACTGAGAATTGATCAAATGATTTACATGAGTTTAATATTGATAACCTTGAATGTTTTGCGTTACACAGATTAGTGTCAACTAAATGTAAACGTGATTCAGGTGGTATAATTATATATGTTTGAAATACTTTTGTAAACGAAAAATCGTTATTCTTTCAAAGTGAAGATGATATTTCGTGGCTGAGACTAGATGGTCAATTATTTTCGTTAAATAATGATTTGTTTGTTGGTCTTTGTTATGTTACGCCCGAGGGGAGTAGTAGATTTCATACTATTGAACATAATGTTTTTGATAAATTAACTGATTCTGTTGCGTTAATTCATAATGATACAAATGGCCTTTGTAACATATTATCGGCTGGGGACTTTAATAGTCACACCTCTGATAAGCCAGATTTTGTAATGTTTGACTCGAGCGAATCTTTCGAAATTCTGCCAGATGAATATTCCATAGATAGTTTTAGCCCGAGATATTCCCAAAATAAAGGCCATACAAATAACAATGGTACTGCCTTTTTAGATTTCTGTAAACAGACTGGTTTACGAATATTAAACGGGCGTATCGGTAAAGACGCGGGTATGGGTAAATCTATGTTTGTGGGACACAGAGGGTGTAGTCTTGTTGATTATGTTGTTGTATCGGAATTTATTTATAATAATTTCACAACTTTTGATGTTCATGATCCCAATACTTTATCCGACCATTGTGTTATTGAATGTTCTTTTGAATACACCATTAGTAATGATCATGCAGTTGTAAATGGAAATATTGTTGATCATATTGCTATAGACTGCAAATATATATGGAATAGTGAGCATAGATGTGAATATGGTGATGCTTTGAACAGCGAAAATTTAACTCTGTCGAATCTAGTTTACAGGAATTTTCCAATTTAATGAATAGTGTTACAAACCCTTTATTTAGAAAAACACTTAGTCACAATAATGGTACATATACAAGTAAGCGTAAACACAATAATGTCTGGTTTAATGACAGTTGTGAAGACGTGAGAATTATTTTTCATTTTCATTTAAATTGTTATAGACAATGTCAGTCAGACGAAATGTTAGATCACGCTCTGCATATAAATCGATTTAAAAAATGTAAAAGAGATGATAATAATGAACAAACAAAGAAATTGGAAACATACAGGCATAAGAATGCGAAACTATATTGGAAAATGTTAAGAGAAGAATCGCATGTAAAATGTCCAAATATATCTTTGTCTGCTTTTGAAAAATATTTTAAATCTGTCAATAATCCTGCGGATCCTTTTTCCAACCCGATTATGTTTTGTATTTTAATGAACGTTTTTTTAAATGGCGAGTTCCAAGTTATGTTCAATAAATTTGATGTAGTTATAAGTAATGAGGAAATATTAAAAGTTATTAGACAGCTCAAAAATGGTAAAAGTGCTAGTCCAGGTTTTCTTTTGAATGAATACTTTGTACATGGTGCTCACCAATTATTACCGTATTTATACACATTATTTAACACTATATTGAACACAGGTATTTTTCCTGAGTCTTGGTCAGAAGGATATATCATCCCACTATATAAGAATGGTTCTATTAATGACACAGACAATTATAGAGGATTTACATTATTAAGTACGTTGGGTAAACTATTTACGCATTAAACTATTAAATACTCGTTTAAGCTATTGGGCTGAAAATTACAATGTATATATTGAAGCACAGGCAGGCTTTCGCAGTGGTATGAGTACAACTGACAACATATTTGTTCTTCATGGAGAGTTAAGAAGATGTATTGTAGTTTTATTGATTTTAGCAAAGCTTTTGATTATATAGATAGAAACAGTATGTGGTATAAATTAATACAATTGGGTGTAAGAGGTAAAATTGTCCATGTAATTAGAAATATGAACAGTAGTATTAAGTCACGAGTCAAATGTAATAAGACGTTAAGCAACTAGTTTTCATGCATGCTCGGAGTGCGTCAAGGAGAATGTTTATCTCCATTTCTTTTCTCAATGTTCTTAAATGATATTGAAGAATATTTCATTTTAAATAAATGTGATGGTATCGAGGTATACATGACAAAACTATTTCTCTAGCTATATGCTGATGATATTGTTATTTTCGCAGAAAGCGCTGAATGTCTTCAAAAATATCTTGATATTTATAATTACTGCGAGAGATGAAAGTTAAAAGTGAATGTTAAAAAAACTAAAATAATTGTTTTCATAAAAGCTGGATTGTTACCACGTAATTTAAATTTTCTTTTCAATGGTGTACTAATTGAAACTGTAAAGTCACTTACTTACCTTGGAATTGTTTTTAGCCAAGGTGGTTCTTTCAGTGAAACGCAATTAACGTCAGCTGGTAAAGCACAAAAAGCAATATTCAAACTGAATAAGTATCTTCTAAACTTTACAGACATTTCTATATCTCATAGACTTTAACTAACTGATCAGCTTATATTGCCCATTTCAAATTATTCTTGTGAATTTTCTTGTGGGGTTTCCACAGTGCAAACAATATTGAAAGAATACATACACTTTATTGCAAACATATTTTGAAAGTAAACCGTACAACGCACAATGATTTTGTGTATGGTATTCTGGGCAGGTTTAGCCTTATCAATAACAGATTTTATAGAATTATTAAATATTGGTTAAAGAGTTTAAATAGCAGTAAAAACAAGTATTGCAAAGTTATTTATAATGTTCTAAAAACAGATGCTGATATTTGCCCAAACAAAGTATCATGGGTAACCCTAGTTCCCGATTTATTATCGCCAATGGGTTTTTACTACGTGTGGCTAAACCAGAGTGTCGGAGATGTGAATATGTTCTTAGGTATAATTAAACAACGACTTCAAAATAATAAAATACAGTCTTGGCCTGAACGTTCAGAAAGTTCATCGAGAGCAATATTTTTTAAAGAAATTGTTAATTTTGATTTTCAATTATTTCCTAAGTGCATAAACATACCCAAATTTAGAATAGCGATGACCAGATTAATTGTCTCGTCTCATAGCCTTGCTATAGAGACTGGTAGGTGGCAGTGACCTAGAAGTATACCATAAGCAGATAGAATATGTATAATTTGCAACACACTTGAAGACGAGTTTCATTTCATTTAATTTTTATCCGAAAAATATATAGTTAAACATATTTTTGGAATCGACCGAGCATGTTCAAATTAAAAGAACATTTTTACAGCAAAAATGAAAAAGAATTGAAAAATTAAAGTGTGTATATTTTTAAAGCATTTGAAATAAGGAAAACGCTAATGAATTGATTTGATGTAATTTAATTCCATGTTTCATTTTCTCCTTCTCAATTGTAATATTTTGTGTGTAATTTTACTATTTTAGTTTCACATAGCCATGTATATTTTGTCACGCTTGGAAATGCAAATAGAACATTTTTCACTGCTTGAAACGTATATGTATGTGCTTATATGTTCATGAAATGGATATGATTATGTATAATACATCAACCATAACATTGATATATTTATATATGTTTAGTCACCTTCTCCGTGAAATTTTAATTTGAATTTCTGACGTCTTCATGTGTTTTGTTTCTATTTTTGTCTGTTTTTGTTCTCTAAAAAGAATTGTAGCATGGTCGGTGACATTTCCTTTGATGAATGAAGAGCATTAACCCGTTGACGGGCATTTGTTGATTTACATATATAATTTATATTACTACCATATCATCATTTTTTTAAATAGTTTTATCTTTATATATTTACATTAACTTTAATAACTACTTAATTTCTTCATCTTTCGTTTTTTTTGCGCAAAATATGCCGTAAAACACCATTTATTCATTCATTCAAAAGTGATTTATATACAACCACATGTACGTCAGTAGTGATGTATATACAACAATACGTACGTCAATAGTGATTTATATACAACCCAATGTACTTTAATAGTGATTTATATACAACCATATGTACGTCAATAGTGATTTATATACAACAATACGTACGTCAATAGTGATTTATATACAACTACATGTACGCCAATAGTGATTTATATACAACCACATGTACATCAATAGTGATTTATATACAACCATATGTACGTCAATAGTGATTTATATACAACAATACGTACGTTAGTAGTGATTTATATACAACCCCATATACTTCAATAGTGATTTATATACAACCACACTCACTTCAATAGTGATGTATATACAACAATACATACTCCAAAATTGATATATATACAACCATATGCACTGCAATTATTGAAGTACAACCCAATGTACTTCAATTATTATTATAGTGATTTATCTACAACAATATGCTCTTCATTAGTGATTTATATACAACAATATTTACGTCAATAGTGATTTATATACAACCACATGTACTTCAATAGTGATTGATCTACAAACATATGTACGTCAATAGTAATTTATATACAACCATATGCACTTCAATAGTGAGGATCTATATTACCCAATGTACTTCAATAGTGATTTATATACAACCATATGTACGTCAATATTGATTTATCTATAACAATTTACTTCAATAGTGATTTATATACAACAATACATATGTTAATATTGATTTGTTACCACCACATGCACTTCATCAGTGATTGATCTACAACCCAATGTACTTCAATAATGATCTATCTACAACAATATGCACTTCACTAGTAATTTATATACAACAATACGTACGTCAATATTGGTTTGTATACAACCACAAATACTTCAATATGATTTATATACAACCATATTTACATCAAATGTGATTTTTCTACAACAATATTCACTTCACTATGATTTATATACAACAATACGTACGTCAATAATGATTTATATAAAACCATATGTACATCAAAAGTGATTTATCTACAACAACATGCACTTCAATAGTGATTTATCAACGACAGTTTGATGTATTTTAATATTGATTTTTCAACAACAGACATCTTCACTATAATTGTGATATATTTACAACCATATGCTCTTCAATAGTGATTTTATCAACGACAAACATCAAATTTCAACCGTGATCCATCTATGACAACCACAGAACCTTATGTACTGTAATAGTAAGTTACAACCCATCTATGACAACCATAGAACCTTATGTACTGTAATAGTAACGTACAAGCCATCTATGACAACCGCAGAACCTTGTGTACTGTAATAGTAATATACAACCCATCTATGACAACCGCAGAACCCTGTGTACTGTAATAGTAATATACAACCCATCTATGACAATCGCAGAAACCTGTGTACTGTAATAGTAATATACAACCCATTTATGACAACCGCAGAACCCTGTGTACTGTAATAGTAATATACAACCCATCTATGACAACCGCAGAACCATGTGTACTGTAATAGTAATATACAACCCATCTATGACAACCGCAGAACCCTGTGTACTGTAATAGTAATATACAACCCATATATGACAACCACAGAACCATGTGTACTGTAATAGTATTATACAACCCATCTATGACAACCGCAGAACCATGTGTACTGTAATAGTAATATTCAACCCATCTATGACAACCGCAGAACCCTGTGTACTGTAATAGTATATACAACCCATATATGACAACCGCAGAACACTGTGTACTGTAATAGTAATATACAACCCATCTATGACAACCATAGAACCTTATGTACTGTATAGTAATTTACAACCCATCTACGACAACCGCAGAACCCTGTGTACTGTAATAGTAATTTACCACCCATTAATGACAACCGCAGAACCATGTGTACTGTAATAGTAATATACAACAAGCTTTACAATGTGTACGTTTATGGCAAGCCAATTGTCCAATAATTACGTGAACCCCAGTTCACGGTCGAAAAACTAGGATTAACGATCGATAAACTAGGTTTATCGAACGTAAAAGCATGTTAACCTATACTTTCGAGCGAAAACATAGGATAACGTCCGTAAACCATAGTTCACGCTCGTAAACGTAGGTTCACGCTCGTAAACCCAAGTTCACGCTCGTAAACATAGGTTCACGTTCGTAAACTATGGTTCACGCTCGTGAACCCCGTTTTACGCTCGTGAACCCCGGTTCACGCTCGTAAACATAGGATAACGACCGAAATTCATAGTTCAATCGAGAAACCTAGTTTATCGAACGTAAACCATGGTTTACGGTCGATATACTAGGATTATCAAATCAACTAAGAATTTCGGACGTGAACATGGGTTCACGACCGTGAACCTATGTTTACGACCGTGAACCTATGTTTACGACCGTGAACCATAGTTTACGAACGTGAACCTATGTTTACGATCGTAAACCATAGTTTACGGACGTAAACCTATGTTTACAACCGTGAACTATAGTTTACACTCGTAAACTATGGTTCACGCTCGTAAACATAGGTTCACGCTCGTAAACATAGGTTCACGTTCGCAAAACCGGGTTTATCGACTTGTAACTATGCTTTCGGACCGGTATCTGTGATTTACAAGCATAGCCAATCACGACCGTGAACCATAGTTTACGAACGTGAACTATAGTTTACGAACGTGAACCTAGGTTTACGACCGTGAACCATAGTTTACGGACGTGAACCTAGGTTTACGACCGTGAACCATAGTTTACGGACGTGAACCTATGTTTACGAACGTGAACCATAGTTTACGAACGTGAACCTATGTTTACGACCGTGAACTTGGGTTTACGAGCGTGAACCATAGTTTACGAACGTGAACCTAGGTTTACGTTCGATAAACTAGGTTTCTCGAACATATCTATGATTTTCGGTCGTTATCCTATGTTCCCGAGCGTGAACCTATGTTCACGGTCGTAAACCCATGTTCACGGTCGTAAACCCAAGTTCACGGTCGTAAACATAGGTTCACGTTCGTAAACTATGGTTCACGCTCGTGAGCCCAGGTTCACTATCGTAAACATAGGTTCACGCTCGTGAACTTAGGATAACGACCGAAATTCTTAGTTCAATCGAGAAACCTAGTTTATCGAACGTAAACCTGGGTTCACGAGCGTAAACTATGGTTTACGCCCGTTATCCTATGTTTTCGCTCGAAAATATAGGTTAGTATTCGATAAACCTGGTTTTACGTTCGAAAAACCTAGTTTATCGATCGTTAATCCTAGTTTTTCGACCGTGAACCTGGGTTTACGTAATTATTGGACAATTGGCTTGCCATATACGTTCTGATGTTATTTGATTACGACACACTTGTGCACTTTCAACTGTTGCTATTGTATGACAACCACAGACCGAATAATGTTGACCGATAACATTTCAAAGATATATATATATATATATACATACAACTATAAAGCAATGACAGGTATTCGTGTATCATACGTGGCATCCACAACTTTCTTCGCTCTAGCCCCGTATAAAATAATTTGACGCTGTATATCCCGTATTAGGGAATTACCACTCTGTGGCACAAGACAGTCTGAGATATGGAACAGTATTGCACACAAACGATCTCTCACTACTACATGTACAACTATGTACAAGTAAATAATTCTTTTGGAAATGACAGGCCTATTGACGATCTTTCAGATCGTGCTACAACTCATATTTACAAATGATTGTCTTAGCGAGAACCACAATTATAAGGTATATTTCGTCCTACATAATTTACGTAATTTCGTGTATTTTCAACTCTGATTTATCTGAAAAAGACACGCCATATTCATAAATTTAAATAACATAAAACCAGCTTCTCTGCAATACAAATGCAGGTGTGTTATTATTTATAGTATTGCTCATAGGTATATTTAAACCATATGTTGTTTAACATGTTGAAGACTATTTTAATCTGACTGCCATTAAGTATATTTAAAGGCCGAAGTTTTCGTGTATGTATATCTGACTGGGGATATAATGTACTTGCTGTTTTCTGTAGGTAAAACTGCATACATATACACTATCTGTCACATGTTTTCTGTGCTGTGGTTGTCTAATAACACTGCGGGTAAATACTTAGTTCATAGCAGACAAGAAGATATTTTGCTTAGACTAGCATTGTTTGAATAACGAACCGAGTTCAATGAAATCAGACTGATGTATTCGGTATCACATTTCATATTTCTCTAATGACAATAGACAATGCAGTGCTCTGCTAAAATCAGCCGTATTTCACTTCTTTCTGCTTTAAAATCCAGGCCTCTAGCAGCTTCAAACTAGACATGTGTAATTTGCTTTGGTCCGGTCATTCCAGGGGGGATTGTTCACATTCGATAAACATTTCACCAGTATATACTCCCATCTGTTTAGAGAGTGTATAAATGGCATCCACACGTCTTACACTTGAACAACTTCTCGAACAACTTCTCGATGTTGTGACTATGCATCTGGTTGATGTGATGGCAACAACTTGTTTAAACACCTGACTCGTGTAGCTTTTAATATATAGCGAGTATGTAAAACCACATTTGTATGGAGCCTTTCTCTCTGTGTGAATGACTATTACTAAGTGTACACGTATACAGGTTAAGACAACATGTATTAACATGTGCATAATGAGACTTTCTCGATGTGTAAATGCCTTGGCACATACTGTACATAAATACGGCTTCTGTCCTGTTTGTTTTAACATGTGAAATTGGAAATGTACTTGATGTCTTAATTTCTTGTTACATACCCTGCACGTTAATGACTGTTCTCTTGTGTGTATTAACATGTGTTTATTCAGATGTCATTATTGTAGGAATGATTTCTCACATGCTCTGTACATGTATACGGCTTCTCTCCAGTGTGTTCAATGAGGTGATTTCTACGTGTAAATGACTTGTTACATACAGTACATGTAAACGGCTTTTCACCCGTAAGTATTAAGTTGTGCTTATTGTGAATTTCTCAATCACTGAACGACTTCTTACCTAATATACAAATTGATGGCGTCTCTTCGGTGTGTCTCTTGAGATTTCTTAGTTGTGTGAATGATTTATCACATACACAACATGTATCCAGCTTCTCTCCTGTGTGTATTAACCTGTGTTCATTGAGACGTCCTAGCCGTGTGAATGCTTTATCACATACTGTACATGTATGCGGCCTCTCGCCAGTGTGCATTAACATGTGTCTATTGAGATTTCCTAACTCTCGGAATAATTTATCACATTATGTGCATGTATGTGGCTTCACTCCTGTGTGTATTAACATGTGTTTCTTGAGACTTCCTAGATGTGTGAATGATTTATCACATTCTGTACATGTATACGGCTTCTCTCCGTGTGTATTAACATGTGTTTTTATTGAGACTTCCTAGTCGTGTGAATGATTTATTACATAATGTACATGTATGCGGCTTCTCGCCTGTGTGTATTAGCATGTGTTTATTGAGACTTCCTATCTCTCGGAATGATTTATCACATACTGTACATGCATACGGCTTCTCTCCTGTGTGTATTAACAAGTGTGTATTGAGACTTCCTAGTCGTGTGAATGAATTATCACATAATGTACATGTATGCGGCTTCTCTCCTGTGTGTATTAACATATGTTTATTGAGACTTCCTATTTCTCAGAATGATGTATCACATACTGCACATGTATGCGGCTTATCTCCAGTGTGCATTAACATGTGTCTATTGAGATTTCCTTTCTCTCGGAATAATTTATCACATTCTCTACATGTATATGGCTTCTCTCCAGTGTGTCTTAACATGTGTTTATTGAGATGTCCTAGCTGTGTGAATGATTTATTACATACTGTACACGTAAACGGCTTCTCGCCAGTGTGAATTAACATGTGAATATTGAGATGTTCTCGCTGTGTGAATGATTTATCACATACTGTACATGTATGCGGCTTCTCTCCAGTGCGTATTAACATGTGTTTATGGAGGCTATCTTTACGTGTAAATGACTTGTTACATACAACACACATAAACGGTTTCTCGCCCGTGTGTGTACGCATGTGATTTTCAGTATCGACGTGACGTTTGAATATCTCGTCACATTCTGTACATGTAAATGGCTTCTGGCATGACATGTCGCACTCTTCATAACTGAAAGGTTTTTCGTGAGTGTCTATACGCCTGTGTTGGTTTAATTTTGATGTAGTAGTAAGCCTTTTCTAACAAGCATGTGATTAAAAGATATATTTCCAACACTACTTTGAGCATGGCTGTCTTTATATTGTCTGAATCATTACATGATGTTTACTACTGTGGGTGTGTAAACCACGTCATGCTTTACTGCAGTAGGTCAATACGCACACATATATCACAACGCTTGCCTATACCGATTTTATGTACTGTATTAATTTATATATAGTCGTATTACAATCTAACACACCAGACTCCGTGTCCCCTTTACTATCGTAATGTCAGTTTTACTATCGAATGTCAGTTTTACTATCGCCAGCTGAATTTCCACGCATGAAGACACGTAGTATGCCCGAAGTGTTGACCGTACAGTTTAAATCACCAGTCTATGGCAGTGTTATCGACCTTACTTTATATGCATGATTTCATCCTTATGGAAAGCGTCTTTAACTTAGGTTATTACCACTACCTGTAAGAAAAAGAATTTCACATTTCATTTAGTTGCTTCTCAGTAACATGCACGTGACCAGTTGTCAACGCCAACGAGTATGAAACAACTTAACTGATTATATAAACCAGCTGAATAAAGGTTAATCAATGAATAACAACTGACCATCTTGACTCTGAAAACATGTGGAAATATCTTTCCAACTCGAACAAAAATAAATTATTGTATAGTGAGTCTTTGTCCATTATAACATGCTTGACTTTGAAGTGTCGACTGAGAAAGACACGTTTCTGGTTTTGATTGGTCAAGGTTGTGTAGACATGCATGTCATTTGTAAAAACTCGGACAATTCCTGCTATGCTCGGAATCAAACCGGTTGTGTATAGCAACGGATCGGGGTATGGTAAACATTTTGACATTTTTACATGCCGGATGGCAATGGACAGAACATAGTACAGTGTTGTTATATAAACAATATGGCCATTAGCTACACATGTTGCGCGCTGAGGATGAATGAATAATCCATTTCACCGGTACTTCGGAAATCCCCGTACAATGTTCGGATTTCAGTCACATGGCGCAAAGTCACATGACTTCAAGAACTAATCAGATGCTGGTAGTCACCGAAATATCAACAATCACAAAGTAACCAGTTTCAGTGTTTATATTGAGTTAAAGTATGCGTATATGTTCGCTAGAACACCGCAACCATTAGTGATAACAATTTGACGTTGTTTTAAAGATTAGAAAATCAGCCAAATGTGACGCCATTTGGTGTTGACTATATGTACTTAACGTTTAGGTGCATCAGAAATGAAACAGGGACACGATATGAAAAAGTAGGTCAAATGAAAAGAAAAAACACCGACTGTTGCTCTTGTTTTTAAATATAAATATAAAACGCTTTAAAGTAAGACAAATTCGTTAATTGAATTAAAATGTCAACATCTATGTTATTATTGTATAAATTATATAATATACATTATATTCTATATTTAGTTAATATAAGGTATTTCAGTAATTTTAATTGGCGGTATGTCTACCTTTAGCAACATTGAAAACAGTTTCATGTCATATGTACTTTATGTCAGGGCATTATCTCATGTACTTTCATAATGTGTTTAATAACAAACATATCTCGAGAAAGAAATCAATCGAAACAAAATGCAATCGTTTAATAAATATTCTAAATTGAAAAATGACAAGTTTTGTGCATCAGCCCGGAAATATTCTAACACTGTCAGGCTAATTAAATATTATTTAAATAAATTAATCGCCAATTTCTTACAGAGTGCAACTACATATCCTTTTTTAAAATGTGTCTACCTTTTCAAAACGTTGCATCTTCGTAACATATCAAAACACATTTCAATGAGCATATGTAGACCTGTGACAATTTAATACCAAAAGTAATATAATTTCTGAATGTTAACCTTATCATTACATAAGGATCTATTACAGGTAAATCAGCATAGGTATATTGTAATGAATGGTATTTATTGAATACACATCTATTTACTTCACACCTCATTATAAACACCATCATACTAAAACTCAATATTGGTAGATGGCACCGACTCTCAGTCAAGGCGCTAGATAAGACGAGTATCCGCAAAACCGAGAAAAAAATGGTTGGATTTAACCCTTTTTTTAACCAATATCGGATATCCACTCAAGAATAAATCGTAAGTAGCTACTGGGTTATTCAATTGGCAATGTTTTCGCAAAAGAAAAGCCAAACATTTGAAAACTGTCCAGAAAATCTGTGGGAAACAGGACTTAGTTAACAACTGTCGGTTAGAACTGTTGGGAAGGCATGATATGTGTTCGACTTCATACGATTAGCACATGTATTGCATATTGTCATGTTATATCTTCTAAAATACTTGTATAACCCTTACTAAAAATACAGGCCTCTGGCGAATGTTTGCTGCAACCCTGCGGCAAACATTACTGCAAAGCTGCGGCAAACAATTTTGCGGCGAAGTTGCGGTACACTTTTACCATGCAAATGAGGTCTGCAGCAAGTTTGCAGCAAACAAATATGCAAATGCCGCGATGTTCGGGCATATCTCATTTGCATGGTAAAAGTGTGCTGCAGCTTTGCCGCAAACTTCATTTGCATAAAATATTTACAGCGATGTTTCTGATGATGTTTGTCGCGATGTTCTGGCGATGTCTGCTGCAACTTTGCAGCAAACATTAGTTGCATAAATTATTTTCGGCGATGTTTGCAGCAATGTTTGACTAATATGTCAAAAAATGTTGATGAGCGTTATTTTATACATACATATAATGTTATATTCCAACTTTGTAAAAAAACACAAGCAAATTCAAAGAATCTACAGGGACAATGTCCGTAACTTTTTGCTTATAAAACACAAAATAATTACATTTACAAACATAACACATCCACAATTATTGAATATTTACTAAATAAAACAAAGATTGTTTGACCATGCAAATGAGGTCGGAATTAAACAGCTTTACAAAAAAAAAAGCCGCTTCGTGGGGTAACTCGTAACCAACACTACATTAAATTACACCCGCGGATAATAAATATGTTAACTTTGCAATAGTCAACCGCGCTCCCAACTGAGCTAAATGGGCCAGATGTATTATGTAAGATGACATACTATATAGAAAATATATTGCGCTAAAGCCAAATAAAAAAATACCTGTGTTCCTGGTGGGCCGACCGTAAAACTTTTTTATGCAAAAATTAATAAAAAAATAAATAAATAAATAAAAATAAATAAATAAAACAATTCAATTTGTTCTGGCGTGGCGCAGTCGGTAGCGTGGCGGATTTGTAACCGGACGACCCGGGTTCAATCCTCCGAGTTGCCACTGAGTTTCGTCGGTGTGTTTTTGAGCAAGACACTTTTCTCGTCAGTCGGATGGGGACGTAAACCGTGCGATCCCGTGTATCGGTCTACCCATTGAGAACGTTAAAGAACCATAGGAATCTATTCGATAATAAGAGTAGGGACGGTTCCCGGATTCCTATGTATCCTTTCCCTCTCTCTGGGGCGGCTCTAAATAACCTATACTGTGTTGGTGAGCCGTTAAACAACATTCAGCTTCAACTTCTGAACAATGATTTATCTCATAGTTTACATCATGGAAGTGAAACATAACACCATTCTATATTTTCTGTTATCCACTGGGCACTGGCGGTATATGCAAATTATTACCAAATTACACAGCAAAAGTGGAAAATATGTAGGTAAGCCATATTGTTTACCTGGAATGTCATATGATACATTCAGAGTTTAACGCTTTTCTTTCAGGTAAACAATGCGATGCTAATTAACTATTAAACTATTTAGTAAAATGCATGTTAAACAAAGGTCTTCTGGTTTAAAGTGTCCTATTATTTGCAACAGGAATGAGTAATTTAACCAGGAGCGTTCTTAAACCAAGGTAAAATGAAGACAACATCAGAGAAACTTTCAGTTGTATCATTAACTTGTATGGGACTTATGTATCATTAACTTGTATGGGGTTATGTATCATTGACTTGTATAGGGCTTATAAGATAAATAGAATCTCGCAATATCTTGCTCAAAAAAAAAATGCAAAAAAAAAAAATGCCTACCGTCCTACTCTATTTTTCCAGAGTTTTTGGCCTAATGGATGTCACGTTATCAGCACACATGGTAACGATTGTGGGTCCCACATTGTTTACAAATCAATAATAAACAAACAAATTCAAACTCATGAATGTATTACTACCGACTTATCTGGGTCTATGGTAATGTTTTCATTCATACATTTCACTGAATAAATATCAGATATTCAGACTGGGTCCAGTTGTTCGAAGATCGGTTAGCTTAATCCTTGGTTAATGTAAACTTTCAAAGTATATTTACTCATAAAAGATATAGTACAACTAAAAGTTTTTATTTTGCATTTCTTGTTAATATAATGCTTTCAAATGCTCAATTTCTGGTAGAATATTCATTTATTGGAAATTCAGAAAGGCTTGATATGTTGATTTAACGCTCTGTTAAGTCAACCGATCTATTAACACTTGGGCCAGCTGGCTTTTATGCACCTTTTTTCAGAAACAGATTTTAGACCACAGTAACACAATATTAATTGTTGAAATTTTGCAACAAAGGAACAACAATAAACAAAATTACTTTAAAAATCCCACAGTTTACAATATATACAATTATTCTGACTTCTTAAAGGGCAATAATTCCTGTATATTCATCATATTTTTATGGACTTGCTTCTTACACATAGATACACGGTAATACTATTGCAGACTATAGTTTTAGGAGAGTATGTGTCACTAAATTTGATATTATTAAGATCTGAATTAAAACATTAAAGGGCAATAACTCTTGTAATCTGTATATGCTTTAACTATTATTGATAACATCAAGTTTGATGTACATATTTCGAGTGGATTTTGAGGAATACAATATTTCTAGCGGATTATGTGGAATACGTGACACGGTGTATGGAAGACATTTATGAAACATAAGTTGCTTGTATATAATTGTTTTGGTTTGTTTTTCTCCTTCCGCATGTGGTTACAAATGGATCAATTGCTCCGTTTACCGAATTCAATGTCTTAAATACAACAACAACAAGTAACATGTAATTTCAATATTTACATCAATGTATGGCTATCTGGCATCTTGACTTAAATTAAGTCTAGATGACACATAGCCATACATTGATGTAAATATGTTATACAACAAAACCTATATTACCCAGACCCGCATGAATAATACTCAAACCAGATGTAACAGGAGCCCTAATTTATTGAACTTGCATATCTTATATGAAGCATAAAGTCACATTTAAACTGAACTAAATTGGGTTTTAAGGCGCATCAACACAGGAAAGGTTATATGGCGCCTAACAGGAACGAGCATGCCAGGTTCATCCTCCATGTACATCGAGATAAAATATGAAGTATGGGCCTAGATCCATCTCACCTGCAGAATGGTAGAGTTGCTGCAAATTAAATTGTAGACACTCTATCTATGCTGGAGCCACGTTTATTGTTGTTCTGCCACTGCTCTAGTGATTTGACCAAGATGGCAACAGAAACAATGCAAGGGTCATGATGAATACCTTTAATGAGCATGAACAAAAAATGATAAAATGAACATTAATTTGGGGGGAGACGGGGGAGGGGCACTACCCCTCTGCATACACCTCCAACGGGATCTGCAGTGCCCCTATTATTTGCCCTGGAATCAAACAGGGCTCCTGGAACCTCACTGGGCTACACACATTTAAAGTATAATACATAATAAAATATATTCACTTATTAAAGAGAGTACTTCAGGCTTTGGGGTCAAATTTCCTTAACAAAATAAAAACGTATGCAATTACCAATTTAAAACGTGAAATAGATCATCGATTTAGATGTAACGTTAACTGTTTCCTATAATCCAGCGCAATAATTAAAACATACTATTTACAACAAGTCTTAAACGACCATAGAGAAATCCCAAACTTATAAATAGCTGCCACTCGGAGCAAATCTGTGTTATCTACACATGACACATTTGCAATACATTGCGATTTCTTTTACCTCCAAGTTTAAAATATCTATCCCTGGCACGTAGTGAGTTATGGCTCATTTAGATTAATTAGACATATAAATAATGTATTTGAACAATTCTAAAAGTAATACCAATCCTGATGTCCTTCCTTTCAACCAATAAACTGTAAATTATCACAATTATCACTTACCAGATTTGTCAAAGCTTAATGTATAAAACCATTTTAGAATGGTTTCTAATTTGTTTTAACCATAAGTTAACAGGTATTCCACACCGAGTCCGCGTCATTCATTCCAGATGGAAGGTCACGAGACTGGCTGCATAACATACGTTGTACGTCAAGCATGTTACCTTTAATATTATCGGCATAGAAACCATGTCAGTATTGATCCTCTACAAGTATGATATATAAATCCGGATTTAAACTAAAACATAGCATGTTTCCACAATTGTGTATATCAGTTGTCAGAAATGAACTTCTGAATAAACCTAGATTTCACTTGGAATATATTACAATTTCCGACATCTCACGTACCAGCCTAGCTTCACAAGTGACTATACTATCCTTGTTATCGGGTTGTATATAAAACTAAGAGGCCCAAGACGGCCTGTAGACGCTCTACTGTATAAAGATGTCATATTTAGCCTTTTCCTATATAAACTTTGGATCGCCACGACGGCCTTTTTGATTATTGCAAGAAAACAAAAAACACAAACTTAATAGACGCCAACCATTGTGATAAAGTTTCAACACAATCCTTCAAAAAGTTTCAGAGAAGATTTCATATTTAACCTTTTCCTATATAACTCTAAGAACCCTTGGGTCACCATGCCAACCATTTTGATTATTCGATGATAACGAAAAACACCTTTGATAGAGGCCAACCCAAGGAACATGTACATGATTTTCACTGGAATGGATTAAGTGGTTTCGGAGGAGATGTCGTTTGCATTTACCTTAAATTTGACGTAGTTTTAGCCATGGTGGCCATGTTGGACATCTGGTTGCTGCGAAAAACATAAATCTGAGGCGCACTATCCCAAAGATCATTGTGATCAAGTTTCAACAAAATCCTTCAAGGGGTTTCAGAGACGATGTCAATTTTAGCCTTTATATATACAACTCTATGTAAACTTTGGGTCGTCGTGGCCGCCATTTTGATTACTCGACGATAACAAAAAACACACATTTGATAGAGGCCAACCCAAGGAACATGTATATGATATTTCGCTGGAATGGATTAAGTGGTTTCGGAGGAGATGTCTTTGAAATTTCTTTAAATTTGACATAATTTTAGTAATGGTGGCCATTTTGGATGTCTGACGGCCGCCCAAAACATATATCTGAGGAGGACTATCCCAAAGATCATTGTGATTAGGTTTCATCAAAATCCTTCAACCGGTTTCAGAGAAGATGTCATTTTTAGCCGTTTCCTATATAACTCTATGTAAACTTTGGGTTGACGTGGTGGCCATTTTGATTATTCGACAATAACGACAAACACAAACTTGATAGAGGCCAACCCAAGGAACATGTTTATGATATTACACAAGAATGGAATAAGTGTTTTCGGAGGACATGTTGATTGAAATTTCCTTAAATTTGACATAGTTTTAGACAAGGTGGCCCTCTTGGATGACTGGCGGCAGCGAAAAACACAAATCTGAGAGGGACTTTCTCAAATATCATGGTGATTAAGTTTCATCAAAATCCTTCAAGCGGTTTTACGGTTTCAGAGAAAATGTAATTTTCAACATTTTCCTATATAACACTATGTAAACTTTGGGTCGCCACGGTGGCCATTTTGATTATTCGACGATAACGAAAAACACAAACTTGATAGAGGCTAACCCAAGTAACATGTATATGATATTTCACAAGAATGGAATAAGTGGTTTTGGAGGAGATGTCGTTTGAAATTTACTTAAATTTGACCTTGTTTTAGACATGGTGGTCATCTTGGATGACTGGCGGCAGCGAAAAACACAAATCTGAGAGGAACTATCCCAAAGATCATTGTAATTTAAGTTTCATCAAAATCCTTCAAGCGGTTTCAGAGAAGATGTAACTTTTAACCTTTTCCTATATAACACTATGTAAACTTTGGGTCGCCGTGGCGGCCATTTGATTATTTGACGATAACGAAAAACACAAACTTGATAGAGGCTAACCCAAGGAACATGTATATGATATTTCACAAGAATGGAATAAGTGGTTTCGGAGATGTCGTTTGAAAATTTCTTAAATTTGACCTAGTTTTAGTAGCCATGGCGGCCAACTTCGATGACTGGCGGCCGCAAAAACATGAACCTGAGAAGGGCCCTCCCAAGTAACTTTGTGATGAAGTTTCATCAAAATCCTTCAAGCGGTTTGTATAGGAAATATAATATAATAGAAGAAAAAAGACAAAAAGTAACAAATATACAGTTTCATAATGTTTAATTCGTCATTCGCCGAGGTCGATATCACTTTTCTCAGGTCAATACATACACATATTGTGGATTTGATCCCGTAGCGTTGAGAGGCGAGAAAGATAACAACGCAAAGTCGTTAACTCCTGGACCACGGAGACGTTAATATATATTTATTGCATTTCTGTGGGTGATGCGAATTTTAGATTAGGTTGCATGTATTAATGCTTTGAATAAGTGAACGAGATGATGCGAATTTTAGATTAGGTTGCATGTTAAAGTTTTATGAAAAGAGGCATGGAAACCCTGTCAAAATACATAGTTATTGAACATGTCAATAGCATTGAATATTTTCAAATGAACAACAATAAACCGAGTTACTTTTAAAAATACATATAGAGGATAATAACCGAGATATTTAAACGTACAGTGGTCCCGGTACAAAAAATCCAAAGGCTTGGGTACGAAACGCCCAAAGCATTGGTTTTGTAACCCAAACTGGGAATGAAAGGTTCATGGTGCGAAACATCGAGGGAATGAAATGTCCAATTACAATTTTTCTCATAGTAAAATGCCGAGATAAACAAATCGTAGACCACGTTGGGTGCATTCTCCCATCGCTTACCGAAAGAACTCTTGGTAACCATCGGTTACCATCGGTAACTCGGCAGCCATCGGTTACCGTTGGAAAGCGTTTGTTCGCCGATTGGCAAGGTGTTGGTAACCTTTCTTCTTGCGACTCCACCGAGGTAGTATTGGTGGCTTCGTTTTAACACACATTCAAAATGGTTTCCAATGTCATAGCCGCAATTGGAAGAGCTGATATTTTAATGCCAATACATCTCCCAGTCACTTTACATAAGATGTACGAACTTAAACGGACACATGGCTATGTTGAGTTTTATATCAAGCCTTAAAGGGACACATGGCTATGTTGGGTTTTATATCAAGCCTTAAAGGGACACATGTCAATCTTGAAGTTTGTATCAAGCATTACAGTTAGTGTCTCAATTTATTAATCCAGTATCATTTTGACTTTAAACCTGCTTGCATATATTTAAATACAATTTCTACTTGTCTTCGTTATTTTACCATAGGTTTCATAGGTGAACTATAAGCTATAAGCAACAGTTAGTAATATGCTTTATACTATTCTTATAATTAATATTAATGATTGAACAAATGCAATTTATGTAGAAAAACTAACGGGACGCCGCGAGTTTTTAAAAAATATCAAGATTGCCGTGTGCCCCTTTAACATTAGCATCTCAATTTATTACTCCTGTATCATTTTGACTTTTAAACGGGTTGCAAATAATTAAATACAAGTTTTCAGTTGTCTTCGCTATTTTACCAAGTTTTCAAATATAGTATTGCTGAAATATTATATACAGCTAGTAATATATAAACAAAATTTGCTTTGAACTATTCTAATAATTAATATTAATGATTGAACAAATGCAAGTTATGTAGGAAAACTTACAGAAAACGTGAATTTTAAAAATCAAGGTTGCCGTGTGCCTCTTTAACGTCAATCAAAACAGCATTCTATTAATTACTGAAACAACGCTAATATTTGACATGTTCTCGGTCCGTTGTTTAATGCAAAAATAGAAAAAAAAATTGCGAAGGTTCCATTACACCATTAGTTCAATGAGATGTTTTGCGACAATATATTATTCAACATGGGTTGGCGAACATGAATTTAAAATAAATACACGTCTACAAATAGACATGTAATTTAGGTATAGGTTATGTAGGTATAAATAACCTTATTCGCTATGGGTTGGTAAATATGAATTTAAAGAAAAGTCACGCCAACAAAGATTTCTGCGATTCTAATTAGAAAACATTTTTCTCAGGTTTGGACATTCCGTTTATAGGCAAACCGTTGGCATTCCTATGGGTACTAACTGTGCATCCCTTGTCGTAGACTTGTTTTTATATTGCTACGAACGTGAGTTTATGTAAGGCCTTTCTACAGATACACAAGCTGATGTCATCGACGCTTTTAATAACACTTCATGCTATCTGGATGACATACTTAATTTGGATAATCCTTACTTTTCGTCTATGGTTCCTTACATTTATCCTCCAGAACTAAAACTCGATAAAGCTAACGTTTCGGATTCTGTCTCTCCGTTTCTGGATTTACATCTTTCTATTGAAAATGGAGTAGTAATAACTAAAATGTTTGATAAGAGAGATGATTTTGATTTTTTCTCAGTTAATTCATTTTGCTAGAGCTTGTAGCCGTGTTGAGGACTTCAACATTAAACTTAACTTAAAAACTCCTCCAACAGGGTTACCGTTACCATAAGTTACGTAAGACTTTTTCTAAGTTGTATTATTGTAAAGAAATATAAAAATATCGGACAGGGAAAGTAGCATTCAAGGAGGACAGTCAACCACAACACACAGAAACAAACACGCAAACAGACAAATAAGAAGGCAAAAGTAATAAAAGCAAACGACATCACAAACATAAAAGGGTTGACAATAGGGATACCGCCTTGGAACGGTCAGTGGCAATGTAGGCCACTGGGGGTTTAAACCGGTTCAAGGGTGCACCAAACCTCATACTTACTTTACTGTCATCCCATTAAAACAGGACAGTGTATATAAAGAAATCCCCGCCATGATCTAATCTCTAACCAACAAGGCAGCATCAATAGGCAATATAAGTAAAACACAAATATGCTCGTGTAAATATAATACAAAAAAAACAATAGCATAGAAAGCCATAATGAAGGTACTCTATGATTTGGCAGAAGCCAGAGCAACAAGAGAATAAACCATTAGGGGCACGACAAGAAAGATCATAGACAAACATCAAACGCCACCGTCCCAATGTGCTTTAGGTAGGGTCCGCAGCCTGTCCGGTCATCGTACAATTAAAGAGGAAAACATAGTGGCGAACTGTAAAAAAAGTCCACCACTAAGGATGCAGTACGTTGCAAAATGATAGGGTCATAACCTCTTTTGATAATTTTTTTAACAAGTTTAACAGGGATAGTATGAAAGTGATCAAGACCAATATGCTTACGAAGTTTATAAATCATATCACCATAGAAGTCAGGTTGTGATAGTCCTTGTCGCAGAAGAGTCCTTAAATTACTTTTATATTTAGAAAGAAGATCAGGGTTACGATATTAAAATTTTGCAAAGGTTTTACGAAGTTTATGGTAACGGTAAACCTGATTGAATAGCTTTTTAGTTATACAAAGATTATGAATATTAAAGTCCTCAACTCGAGTACAAGCTCTTGAAAAACGATTAAGTTGAGACACATACACCCCATAAGAAGTGGCTCGGGGAACATCCCCATCCAAGTGTGGGTAATTAACAAGTCAACATTAAAATCATCTCTCTTGTCACAGATTTTGCTAATTATGTCACCATTTTCAATCGAGAGATCTAAATCAAGAAAAGAAGCGCTATTATCAGATATATTAGCTTTGTTAAACTGAAGTTCTTGAGGATAAATATTATGAACCATAGTTGGAAAGAAAGGATTGTCAATGTTCAATATGTCATCCAGATACAGAGAGGTGTCATTAAAAGCTTCAATAACATCTGCCTGGGTATCTTGTGAAAAACATGAAATTTCTTTCATAGCAAAATAAAAACAAATTTGCGACAAGTGGTGCACAGTTCGTACCCATAGCTTCATAGGAAGTCCACATAGTATAATTGTCTAAACTGCCGTTAGTAAAACACGCTTTAATATTATTACATGCCAAAAATGTAGTATTTTCTCTAGCGAATGTTTTTTGAATAAGAGAAATTAGCTTGTCTTTAATAAGGTGATGTGGTAAGGTTTTATATAGTGTAGAGAATCATAAGTGCTTATTGATGAAACTTGACCTTTATTGAACATTTTATCAAGAACGTCTCCTGAATTTTGTATAGTATTATTTACACTGTCCTGTTGTTTTAAGATGAGGACAGGGTAAGAGTGAGTTTTGGTGCACCCTTTAACCGGTTTGAACTCTCCGGTGATCCCGTTTCCACTGACTGTTCCAAGGCGGTACCCCTGTTTTCAACCCTAATATGTTTGTGATGTGCCTTTCTACTGAATGTGTGTGTGATGTACTTTTGTATCACTTTTGCTTTGTAATACTTGTTGGAGCGACTGTATTCCTAGAATGCTACTCTTGCCGTTGGACTTATGACATTTTCTTTATGTATAGTTTTAATATCTATTAATAGTTAATGAACTTGTACGTTTGACGTTGTGTCAAGTTTGATGAAAAACCGACATACGCCAATTGCGTTAAATATTGGCTTCCAGTAACCCGTTCCCCAAAGAAGGCAGTCCTCAGTTTAGCACGAATGTCCATCTGTAAATCAGAAAGAAAACAACCAAACATCTGTTAGGTCCATGTATGGTGTTTATAATAACTATAAAGTGCATGTTTGCTGTTTTTCAGGTTTTAGTACCTTTGATATATTGGAATATGCCTTCTTTTGGGGCTTTTGTAGGCTATAAATAGAAAAATGCGAAAATATCAAATATTTCCAAAAACTAGCTAAATTGGCTGATTTTGCCTCACGGTTTCATCCATTTGGAATAACGTTTTAAAAAGCCGGTGGAGATATGTAACAATTATCATTTCCTGATATGCAAGAGCCTGATGATTTAGAAAAAATGACCCAGATATCTAAGGTATTTTTTTATTGTTATTTATTGACATTTGAATTATTGGTATAATTGCATTTTAAGACTGTTTAGGAGGCGGGGGTAATCTTAAAGGAATCAGTCAATGTTGACAAAAAAATGCTTAATGGTACTTTTATTTGGTAAGACACTTGAATAATATAATGGCCTTCAAAGAAATGTATGATCCAATGATGGTGTGATTTATTTTGCTTAAGGATTCAGGCCAAGGACTTGTCATGTGTTTGATTGTGTAGAATTGGACATTAAATTGCGGAGAGGCCAAAACGATTATATTTATCATTTTTAAATATCCTCCGTGTATACCTTTAGTGTATAATAGTATGCAAAGTTAGAGTTGATGAATATACCACCAGCTTTAGGCATGCCACATAATTGCAATTTGATATAACTACAGATAGCAGCCTGTCGACATTTATATTAAATATGCTATTATTGCATACTATTATTTCTGAATAATAACACGTGAGATATGATCTAACGACAGATGTGGGTTTGAATAAACAGATATGACTTTGCATAAACCATTGTACGTGTATATTAATCCCGATCAGCGCTCAATGTTCAAAATTGATTCAGTGGCAAGCAAATGCATATAGGACAGAACATTAGAAAAAGGATCACATTAAATGATTCAACAAACACCTAATAGCGAGTTCAGCTCGCGTCGCGAAGCGACGCGCCCGCAAGCGAACTCTACGGTAACGCGAGTAGCAAATACTACGGGGAAAAAAACGTGGTAAAAAAAGTCAAAACACAGTTAACTCCCTTAATGAGGCGCCGTTATCTGTGGTTGATGGATACAAGAGTTTGAATAAGTGATGTAACAAGCAATCAAATGTGGCCAACGATCAGTTAAGTTATTTAGTAATTGATATTAAGTTATGTCATTCCACAAGAGATCATTGCAAAACAATAGAATTTTATTATCGCTGAGAACAAAAACTATAAACTATTTTTTTTTAAACATTGATTACAAAGAAAGCTACATAGCTTATACAAATCACTCTGTATGGCACAGATGACGGTAACCTCTCGCGTTAGAGACAGGGAAGCGAACCCGAGCTGCATTCATCTAGTGACATTGGTGAGAAGTGAGTGAGTTCGAGTACGTTACCCAGACATGATTTGATATTTTGTAGCGCATCCGTGGTTGAGAGGGTAAAGACGCTGCGATGGAAACCGTCTCAACGCTGCGGGTTCGAATCCCACTGGGAGCTGCACTTATAAGTGTTGATTCTGAATGACGACGGAAGTATACAGTACATGTCTTACATGTTCTACCCAGGAATAAGTGAAATGTCGGCTTTACCACTAAAACAAGTTGACCGTCATACATAGCCTAAAATTTGCTGGAAAATGACATTACACACCAAACAAACAAAAACAGACTTAAGTTTTATTTCAATTGTCCTTAATAAAAATGTCCAGTCCAGTCCATGTGGTAAGTAGCATACACATTTAGGGGTCCTTTGTTCAAGGTCATGCAGTTTTCAAGTCATGTCATACTTCTAAATCCCTTCTTCATCTCTTCTTCTTCTTCTTCTTCTTCTTCTCTTCTTCTTCTTCTTCTTCCAAGTACAAAGTTGGGATCTTCATAGATCATAATTAGCTCTTGAAATAATGAGACGCAACCTTATTTGCGTATGTGTTTTCAATTGACCGTGTGTTACATGTTTAAGGTAAATGTGAATACTGATGTAATTTTGGTGTTCATTCGAATAAGCTGTCCAACAATTTTAGATAATGAGATGAAACTGTTACCGTATCATTAATATATTGGGCGTGCACAACACCAAATATGATCTCTTAAGTTTAAGGTCAAGCATCTTAACCGGAGGCCCCGGGTTCAATCCTTTGTGGTGCCACTGAGTTTCGTCTGTGTATTCTTGGGCAAGACACTTTACCTTAGCCTCGTCCGTCGGATGGGGACGTAAACCGGGCGGTCCCGTTTATCTGTCTATCCTCCGAGCATGTTAAAGAACCATAGGAATCTATTCGATAATAATAGTAGGGCAAGGTTCTCGGATTCATATGTATCCTTCCCCTCCCTCTCTGGGGCAGCTCTAAATAACCTATACCGTGTTGATGAGCCGTTAAACAACATTCAGTTCAATTCAAGCATCTTGCGCAAGACATTTTCCCTTGCATTTGTCTGTCTGATGGGGATGGTAAATAGAAGGTCCAAACAATCAAAGGCCATCCTGTCTGCATGTTAAATAATTATTACAATCTTTCTGACAATAAGAGTAGGGGGATGTCAGGAAACACCCAAATCTACCTATTTCCCCCAAATCCACCCAAATCTCACCAAATCTACCCCTAAACTTTCCAAACCCACACCAAATCTACCTTATATGGTTTTACAATGACGTTATTGTACCAAATATCAAAAATGAAATAATCATTGAGAAAAATGAAGATATATTTTTTGATTTATTACTGAATTAACGAGTTTTGCGTTAGTTTTTTACACTTTGTGATAACACAATAAATGATTAACAAATAATTAACAACTACATCTTCATTTTGCTCAATGATTTTTTTGTTGTGATATTTTTTACAACAACATCGATGTCACACCATATAAGGTAGATTTGGTGTGGATTTGGGATATTTAGGGGTAGATTTGGGGGTGGATTTGGGGAAATAGGTAGATTTGGGTGGTAGCAGGGCAGGGTTCCAGGATTATTTTGTATTCTTCACCTCTCTCTTATAACCATAATGTGATCATGATTGTTTTTATTTGCATTCCAGAGTTTTTTAAGGAGTTGAACTCGCTATGAGGCAGTGCCTTATTCATATTAAGGAATGTTTTAAAACATCATCGTTGTTGTAATGTATGTGGGTTAAAATGAAAGTAACACGTTTTGTTTTATTGATCTGTATAATTCTAATAATGAGCATCAACTAATAAAACAAATTGAGAGGTTAGCGACACATAACATTGCAGCAATTTTTGGCTTTGAAGTCAGTGCAGTTTTTGTATGGGACCTGATAAATAGGTCTGATATCATAAACCAAAAAAATAGAAAGGTTCTATTTTTAGTTGAGGCTCAAATTTAGTAGATTATTATTGTTTCAAAAATAAACAATAAATATGGCGTATAATTCATATTTTATATTTTATATGATATATATGGATGTTATACAATCAACACAATTTTTATGATGAAACCACGATATATATGTTGAAATAAAATAAAGATATGCGAGCTACACCTTGCCCTTGTTTCCAAGCATATCCAATAATATAGTATATCATAAACATGTGTAATGTATCATAGACACATATATGTGTTATGATATTATTCGCCACATGACAAACATATTGTAACATTGTAACATAAATTAAAAATGGTATAATTTGCACTTTTGTGACTCAATCGATACTTCTTAAATCTGGAATATATATCATCCTACCTGTGGGAACGCTAGGAACACATTATTCAGCTTTCTTGATTATTTTGATACTCCGTGACAGGGATTATTTTTTTTAGTGTTGTCGGACTATTTCATTAAAAAAGTTCACAAAACTCCGCCATTTTTTTTCCGCAAGAATGTCGATTCAGACACCAGTTATCGATTTTACGCGTACCAAGTTAACAGTAGTGAACGATTGTTTAAAGTGTCACTTTTGAATAACGTCATCAATACGTAGAATGTATTTTCACGTTCGTAAACGTTGAACCAAATGAGTTTTATAGCGGGGTCTGATGCAGATTGTTCATGCTGGGATAAACAATGGGAAATATACGCAGATTTACGTAATGAAGGAAACAGCTGATTGTCTTAGAACTCTGCAGACAAATAACACGTGAGTTCAGTTGTGTACTCTTTTTCCGTTTGTTTCTGCAGTGTTTTTAATTTGAAATTTGCTAAGCACATTGTTTCAGTGTTGACAGAATATGTAAACAGTGAACAGAACTGTATCAACAGTGAATGTTGCTGAAATCTCTCTATTAATAAGTGCAATGCTAAGAGGTGCAGTTGTTGCAATTATTTATCTTGCAAAACCACCATTAAATCAGCTGTTAATGGTAGATTGTTTAATGTATGTCTAGCTTCAAATGTTGATTGATGTACATCTCACGTCAGTTATGTCCTGACTTGAAATGCACCACGTTGCGGTATACAATATTTTGGACAAACAGGTCGATCCTTAAAAGTTAGATTTCGTGAACGCAATTATAATGCGAGTAATCCTAAAAAGTTAAAAAAATACTTGTACCAACACTTTCGTCAGTCAGGTAATAATTTTATAAACGTAACTGTTCAACTGGTTGAATATATATTTTTCGATAATGACGCTACAAAAAGCTTTAAAATAAAAGCTAGACATATTGCAGAACTTAAGTGGATGAAAAACGTACAGACATCTTATCCACTCGGAATTAATGACAATATTTATTAAGAAGGAAATATTTCTAAAGATCCTAATATTGACATTTTTTTCTATATTTTCTATTCGAAAGCGTAAATCTAGGTCTCATGGTCTTAGGCGTAATGGTAACATCAAACGTAAATCGCGTGTAATTATTTCTGTCGCTGATTTACATACTATTTTTAACAGTCTGGAAAGCACTCTTTGTCCATTTCTTCACTAAAGTTGATCGATGAGGAAGCCGACAAAACTTTCATTTCTACAGATCCCTTGTATAACACTGCTTCGATAGTTCAAAGCTACACACAACATGTTCTCCGACCCCATATTGAGAAGGAGTCTGATCACGTCAGGCATTTTCTAAAACTTCTATATATTAATAAAGATATTGATTTCATTGACATGCCTAGTATTTTTCGAGATACTCATGTAGTTGATTCTATCCCAAAATATTTCAAAAATTCCGAAAGTCCTGTAATTTGTTATAAGTATAAAACGTCATTTAGAAATATTATTTTCAACTAAATCAAAATAGTTTCTGACCTTGATATAGTACATAATACACCTAAGGAATGTGAATGCATCACATACAAATGATGCTATGCTCCAGCAGGTCATGTCATCACTGGTAATTTTGATATTGTTGATAATGGGATGACTATAGGGTAAGTGTGAGGTTTGGTGCACCCTAGAACCGGTTTAAACCCCCAGTGGCCTTTGTTGCCACTGACCAAGGCGGTAGCCCTATTGTCAACCCTTTTGTGTTTGTGATGTCGTTTGCATTTTTTATTACTTTTGCCTTCTCGTTTGTCTGTTTGCGTGTTTGTTTTTTTGTTTTGTGGTTGACTGTCGTCCTTGAATGCTGATTTCCCTGTCCGATATTTTTATATTTCTGTACTGGTCATATAAAGCATTATTGCCATTAAGTATTATATATTTTTCATGCAGTTGCTGTCATTTTTCCCTATAAATGTGTAAATTTTCAAATTTATAAATATTCCATATATGGTCATTTAGAACCGTGATGTCATAGCTCTCAAAATGGTCGCTTCCATATCTGTTTCCACAGAAACTTTAAATGATCATATCTTCTTTGTTTATCAACCGATTTTTATAATTCTTTCACCCTTATTCAAGTTTTTCAGAACTCTTAATAATAAACGTGATTGGCTGTGTCGCTACATTCCCTTTAAGTATATTTCATTAATTATTGAGTAAACCTGATTGAAATTATTAAGACAAATTTAATTCCATTTTAATTTCCTGATATTTAAATATTAACTAGAGGTTGTTTTTAGTAACCACAGATGTCTCCCATACTTTGGAAAGTGCCATAAATCCGACAACAAACATTCAACTGGAACACAAAGATGATATGCGCAGCTCGGCTTGGTACTGATCATCCTTGCCAGGTTTCGATGAAATCCGGCAAGGGGATCAGGAGAACAAGTCCGGACAAAGTTTGTGTATAAATCCTTTAAGGGTCACAGCTCCGTCAAAAATCATTCAACCAGAAGACGGCGATGACATGCGCAACTAGACTTTTATGGTGATGTGATTTTTAAACTTCGTAAGATTCTTGGTCATGATCACTTTCATACTATCTTTGTTAAAAAGTTTATCAAAAGAGGTTATGACCCTATCATTTTGCAACGTACTGCATGCTTGGTGGTGGACCCTTTTACAGTTCGCCACTATGCTTTCCTCTTTGGTTGTACGATGACCGGACAGGCTGTGGACCCTATGATGACGCCTGCCTAAAGCACATTGGGACGGTGGCGTTTGATGTTTGTCTATGATCTTTCTTGTCGTGCCCTTAATGGTTTATTCTCTTACTGCTCTGGCTTCTGCCAAGTCATTGAGTACCTTCATTGTGGCTTTCTAGGCTATTGTTTTTTTTGTATTATATTTACACGAGCATATTTGTGTTTTACTTATATTGCCTATTGATGCTGCCTTGTTGGTTAGAGATTAGATCATGGCGGGGATTTCGTTATTTACACTGTCCTGTTTTAATGGGATGACAATAGGGTAAGTGTGAGGTTTGGTGCACCCTAGATCCGGTTTACACCCCCAGTGGCCTACTTTGCCACTGACCGTTCCAAGGCAGTAGCCCTACTGTCAAACCTTTTGTGTTTGTGATGTCGTTTACTTTTATTATTGCTTTTGCCTTCTTGTTTGTTTGTTTCCATGTTTTTTTTCTTTGTTTTGTGGTTGACTGTCCTCCTTGAATGCTACTTTCCCTGTCCGATCTTTTTATATTTCTTTGGTACTGATCATCCCTGCATAGTTTTATTGAAATCCGGCCAGGGGATCAGGAGAACTAGTCCGGCCAAAGTTTATGTATTAAAACCCATAAAGGGCCATAAAACCGCCAAAAACATTCAACGGAACATGGCGACGACATGCACAACTAGACTTGTTACTGATCATCCCTGCAAGGCTTCGTTGAAATCCGGCCAGGGGTTCCGAAGAACGACCGACCGACCGACCGACCGACCGACCGCAGACAGACAGACAGCACAAAAACAATATGTCTCCCCTCCACAATGTCTCCCCTCCACAAAGTGAGGGAGACATAAAAATTGAATTGGGTTTAAAGGCGCACCAACACATGAGGCTCATCTTCAGTGTACATCGAGATAAAATATGGAAATTGGGCCTAGAACCTTCTCACTCTGAACTGCAGAGTTGCTGCAAATTCTTTCGTAGAAACTCCATTTACGCTTATTGTTTTTTTGCCACTGCTCTTTTGATGAGAGCGAGATAGCACCTGAAACAATGCAGATGAAGACCTTTAATGAACATGAACAAAAAATGATAAAATGAACATGAATTTGGGGGGATTCTACCCCTCTGCCTACCACTCCAAAGGGATCTGCAGTGGCCCTATTCTTTGCCCCGTGACCAAACGGGGGCACGCGGGAACCACACGGGGCGAGACATAACAAGCAGCCTCAAAGCCAAACTGACATTGAATAAATAAATCAGGGTATTAATTTTAATGCTTGAGATAAACTGCCATGTGTCCCTTTTAGACATAATATTTGAACACATGCCAAACAATTAAAGCCTAATGATATATGCTATACAAAATCCTACAAAGGCCTGTATTAAACCGGAATATGTAACCAACATGCTCATATTTGTTAAAGGTAAAGCTTTCCCTCTAACAGGGCCCCTACTATTTAATTTCAAATGAAAATTCCCCATGCTACATAATATGTATTTGCTATCTACTGTGCCATCATTCTGTGTGCATGTGGGAGTATGTGTGGTATGGAATGTCACTAATGTGCATTAGTCAGAACATTGAAAATGTAAATACATTACCGGCATATTTCATACTGATTTCAACAAAAGCATAAAAGTAGCAAATTTTCAATTACATAATTTCTTCAGATCCCAACATCGGTGATTTAGGACACTGATGTAATACCTAAGAAGTACGTTAAAACACATCAAATAAAATAAGTTAATAAAGTTTCAGAGCACAATACAAGTAGGTCAATATATATCAAACTGGATTTGGTTCTCTTAGAAGAGGGCAGACATCTTGTCATATGAAGAGTTGCTTCTGAGATCAGATTAGTTGCATGGTCTGATAAAACAATATTTGGACCGATTCTTAAAGCGACACAGCAGACAACATCACAGATTATTATATAACCTATAAATAGACGCGTTTTCATTGGCTAAAAAGTAATTTTTTAGAAAAAATATCTAGCGATATTGACCTGTTTTTTTGATATTGACCTGTTTTATATAATTGTTTTTTTGATATTGACCTGTTTTATATAATTGTAAATTGAGGGTTATATAATAAAACAGTTATGGACTTTTCAGCTGTTATACATGATGTTGATATGCACCAAAAAATCATTATTGACCTCGGCTATCGCCTCGGTCAATAATGATTTTTTTGGTGCATATCACATCATGTATAACAGCTGAAAAGTCCATAATTGTATAATATCTGTCTCCTATGCCTTCCATCCATGCACTTCTTTACAATCAGAATTTGTAAATTAATTAGATCAAAACTGATTATTAAATACATATAAATAATGTATAAGCAGACGGACCACACAAACAGCTATCAACTATAGGTTTAGGACCATTTTTTTTTATATAATTGGGTTATTTTTACTTTTTAAATTTATACGTCCCCTCCTTTACAGATATATATACCTTGATTTATAATGTGTAAGTACACTTTACTTATATTACATATAGTTAATAGCTTTTCCATTAAAACATACAGGCCCCATGAAGGCAATTTTAAAATAGAACATATATGCAAAACTGTGTTTAAAGAATCAAACTTTATTAAAATCTTGTCCAAAATATTCGCGCCACTGCCTTCTGCTATTTAGCGGAAAGTAGTGGAGCGAATATTTTGGCAGAAAGTAGTATAGCGAATATTTTGTATTTGATTTTAATGAGATTGCCCATAGATGTTTATTAAGAACACCCACTCATAGATGCAAAACAGAGTTTAAAGCACAAAATGTTAGAAAATAGGGTTCACCCATAGATGTTTATTAAATTGCCTTCCTGGGGTCCCTGGTATGTTAAATGGAATAGCCCTAAAAGGAAGGTGTGCCAAGGCATGGTCCTCCTACTGAGTGGGAAAATAAACCCTCAAAGCTGCTCACACATCTAATCAAATTAAAAACAACAAGAAATTGAGGATGATAAGCTGGCTTATTGCATGTATTCTGTAATAAAGCAGACGACAAACAAGGCGATACTTATGTGACAGCCAGGATATGCAGACGACAAAAAAACAAATTAAAATATGTCCATGGCAAACAATATAATGCCCTCTATGGTCATTACACAATGAAAGGATCCTTCATCAAACAAGAGGTCAATGACCTTGAAGCTTTACTGATAGGTTTTTGATAGCTAGATCAGCATTTCTGTGAAGTTTCATGAAAAAACGTCAAGTAGTTCAGAGTAGTCGCTACAAGTTTTCATTATATAACTCTTTGTAAACAAAGATGGCCACTGGCGGCCATGTTTAACGTCAAATCAAAAAAAAAAAACAATGATCAACATCATGTCATACTGACCATTTTAGAAAAAGTCCCATATCATTATCACTTATAGTTTGCAAGAAGTAGTCTCCACAAACTTGTATTTTGAAAATATATTTTTAGCCATGGTGGCCATCTTGACTTAGCGGCCGACCTGCAAATTTGCTAGGATCAATTAGATATCAAGAGCAACATTCTTGTGAAGCTTCATGAAAATCCGTCAAGTAGTTTCAGAGAAGTAGTCGCTACAAGTTTTCATTATATAACTCTATGTAAACAAAGATGGCCGCTGGCAGCCATGTTTAATGTCGCATCAAAATAATTTTCGACAAGGATCAACATCATTCCATACTGATCATTTTAGAAAAAGTCCCATATCAATATCACTTATAGTTTTCAAGAAGTACTTGCTACAAACGTTTTTTTTAAATCTAGTTTTAGCTGTGGCGGCCATCTTGAATTTTCGACCAACCTGAAATGTTGCTAGGATCATTTAGACATCAAGAGCAACATTCCTGTGAAGTTTCATGGAAATCCGTCGAGTTGTTTCAGAGGAGTAGTCTCTACATTTTTTTACTAAATAACTCTATGTAAACAAAGACGGCCGCTGGCAGCCATGTTTAATGGCGAATCAAAACAATTTTCGACAAGGACCAACATCATATCATGTTGATCATTTTAGAAAAAGTCCCATATCAATATCACTTAGAGTTTTCAAGAAGTAGTCGCTACAAACTTGTTTTTTAAAAATCTATTTTTAGATTTGGCGGCCATCTTGGATTTCACATCAACAGGAATTTTTGCTAGGATCAACTAGACATCATGGGCAACACATCTGTAAAGTTACATGAAAATCCATTCAGTAGTTTCAGAGGAGTAGTCGCTACAAAGAAATTTTTCAGACGGACAGACACACAGACAAACGAACAGACGGACGGACGACGGACGCCGCACCACGGCATAAGCTATGCTAATCTCTGATCAGTAGAGCTAAAAATGAAAAAGATAACGAATGCTTTAGATGGTGTCATTTGGCTTATAAATTCCCTGCCAACAATAAACCTCAAAGAATAACAAAGTACAAAAATCATATTGGTGATCTTGATTACAAGGGAATAACATTCCCTGTTACAATTCAACAAATCTCAAAAATAGAAAAACAAAACAACATTTGTTTTAACATAATTATTTGGTTATGAAAATCAAGTATACCCTTTGCATTTATCAACAAATAAAGCAGAGAAAACATGTGCTTTTGATCACCGAAAAAGAAAAAAATCATTATGTGTGGATAAAAGATTTTAACAGGTTAATGTTTAATCAAACATTATATAAAAATAAAAAATGGTTTTGTAAAAAATGCTTGCGGTGCTTTACATTAGAAAGGGTGTTAAAAAAGCATGAGCCTGATTGTCTTTCACTTAATGGAAAACAAGCAATAAAAATGCCGAGCGAAGATGAAAAAGTTTATTTTAAAAACTACAAAAGGCAACTAATGGTTCTCTTTGATATATTTGCTGATTTTGAAGCAGTAACTGGAAGTATTTTTTCAGCATCAAACAATCCTAAAAAATCATATACAGAAGCATATCAAAAGCATACTGATTGCAGTTATGGGTATAAGGTTGTTTGTTGTTATGATGATCAATATTGAAAACCAGTTGTAACGTACAGAGGACCAAATGCTGTTTACAAGTTTTTAGAAAAAATGATAGAAGAAGAAGAGTGGAAGAGTGGTGCAGGAAAACTATGAATACACATTTTCAGAAAGATTTGGTGATGTCAAGGGAAGAAGAAGCTAGATTCCAAAAATCTAAATCATGCCATATTTGTGGTAATGGTTTTGTAACAACTCTCAAAAAAGGTGACGCGGGTTATACAGTTTTATATAAAAACTCCATCAGAAAAGTCAGGGATCATTGTCAAATAACTGGAAAGTATAGGGGAAGCGCTCACGATGTATGTAATTTTAATTTCAGGCTGACTAAAAACAATACCTGTTGTGTTTCATACCTTGAGAGGATATGATTCTCACTTTATAATGCAACACATCGGAAAGTTTAAAGTTTAAAAAAACATAAATGTTATACCATATAGCATAGAATAGTACATGGCTTTTTTGTTAGGAAAAAGCTTAGTGTTTATTGACAGTTTCCAGTTAATGTCTCAATCGCTTGACAATTTAGTAAAAAAACATCCGTTTGTTACAGTACACCTCGCAGAAATACTCTGACAACAATACAAAGAAAAGGCGTTTATCCTTATGATTACATGAACAGTTTTAAATGTTTTAATGAAGCTAAATTACTTAGCAAAAATAACTTTTAATCGCAATTAAATGATGAGTACATTTCAGATGCAGATTGTGATCATGCTAAAAAAATATGGAAAACATTTAAGATTAAAAATATGGGAGAATATCATGATTTGTATCTTAAGACTGATGTGCTGCTGCTTGCAGACGTTTATGAAAACTTTAGAAAGACGTGCATTGAGTATTACAAATTAGATCCTTGTCATTACTTCAGTAGTCCTGGTTTAGCTTGGTATGCATGTCTTAAGATGACTGGTATCCAGCTTGATTTAATAACTGATATTGATCAATATTTGTTTGTGGAAAAAGGATTAAGAGGTGGCACAAGTATATTGCAAACAGATATTCACAAGCTAACAATATATATATGAAAACTATGACAAGAAAAAAGAAAGCAAGTACATAATATATCTTGACGCTTATAACTTGTTGACCGTTCCAAGGCGGTAGCCCTATTGTCAACCCTTTTGTGTTTGTGATGTCGTTTGCATTTATTATTGCTTTTGTCTTCTTGTTTGTCTGTTTGCGTGTTTGTTTCTATGTTGTGTGGTCGACTGTCCTCCTTGAATGCTACTTTCCCTGTCCGATCTTTTTATATTACTTTGTATGGATGGGCTATGTGTCAACTGTTGCCTACTGGTAACTTTAAGTGGGTAGATAAGATCGTAAAAGGAAAATCAAATTACATTGTTGAGTGTGATATCGAGTATCCCAAGAAACTGCATGACTTGCATAATGATTATTCTCTTGCCCCAGAAAGTTTAAATATAAAAGATGAGTGGCTGTCAGATTATTGTAAAAGTTTAAAAAAGAAGTTCAATTTAGGATCTAGTAAAGTTAACAAACTTGTTACAACACTAAACAATAAAGAAATGTACGTTGTGCATTACAGAAACTTAAAACTGTATAAAAAGCTTGGATTGAAGGTAACAAAAATACATCAATTACTACAGTTTGATGACTCAAAGTGGTTAAAGACATACATAGACTTTAATACTGCTAAGAGAACAGCTGGTAAAAATACTTTTGAAAAGGATTTCTTTAAACTGATGAACAATTCAGTTTTTGGTAAAACTATGGAAATTTGAGAAAGAGAATTAATGTTAAATTAACTGATGATGAGGACGTCCTTTTAAAATATGCAGCAATACCTTCATTTGTTTCTTGTAATATGTTTAATGAAAATTTATTTGCCATAAACAGAATAAAAGAACGATTACTTTTAAATTTCCTTTGTTATGTTGGGATGTCTATTTTAGACTTGTCAAAATATTTAATGTATTATTTCCATTATAACTACATTAAAAACAAATATGAGAAATAAAGCTAAATTATTATTTACTGATGAAACGTGCGGCATACCTATTGTTGAATTTGTTGGACTACGAAGTAAACTATATTCGTATGTGTAGATAATGAGGTTAGTATAAAAAAATGCAAGAGTGTTAAAAAGTGCGTTGTTAAAAAAAATATAACGCATAATAATTACAAAGTGATTTTGTTTACAGCAACAGAAGTCCACCATGAGAAGAAAGTTATTAGATCACAAAAGCATAACATAAGCAGCTACGAAATCAATAAAAAGAGTTTGTCAGCTTATGATGATAAAAGATAAATACTAGATAATGGGCAAGATACATTGGCGTATAAGTAAATTCCGTAATATATGCAGCGATGATGAAGACTACTGTCCGGTTCAGTCTGACTTTGTTTAATGAGTTGCAAATGTTTTAGTTATTTACAAAGATAATAGATACTAGGGGCATGGGTAAAGTTCTTCCTAAGCGAAAGGCAATCAAGCAGTTTGTATAGTTGCGAGGGAGGGTACCTGGAGACAACTGATAACTGCTGATTGTTTGTCGCGAGGGAGGAAACTGGCCCTATACCCAGTATCTATACTACTGAAGACTATTCGAAGAAGAAGAAGAAGAAGAAGAAGAAGAAGAAGAAGAAGAAGAAGAAGAAGAAGAAGAAGAAGAAGAAGAAGAAGAAGAAGAAGAAGAAGAAGAAGAAGAAGAAGAAGCAGATGACTAATCAATGAAGATGAAGAAAAAGAAGAAGGAGAAAAGGTAGAAGAAGACTTTAAGATGTGGTATTTTAATTAGATATAAACCTTCCACGGAGAAACACTTGGATGTACTTTTATAGTATATGCACACAGTTTTGTAGTATTTTATAGACTTCGTTTGATATGCGCCTTTAGAGGTGCACTAATAGTTTAATACATTTTTCTTTCACAAGTGTATTGCTGTACGTTTACGTTTTATGTTTATAACTCTCTGATGAAGCCGTAAAGGCGAAAACCGGTTAAGAGTATTAAGTTATAAAGCACTGATGAACAATAATTTTCCATACCATATGTATATATACTTAACATTTCATTTTAAAGTTTTTTAAACCAACACATAGTCCAATACAGAGCATAGTCCGAATGTAATATTCATATCACGAAATGGGGAATTAAACAAATCAACTGTGAACAACATACAAACGTAACATGAATTTTAATGGATGCATGTCTTTGCCAATATTATTCCTTCGTGCTACAACAATAGTCTGAGCAAAATGGGTATTCTACGGTATATTAAATTGTGCATGTGTCTCATGATACACTTTTTTATTGGTACATTTTCTGTTGCTTTATCGAATTCCTTTACCTTTCAATATAACGTTATTTGTATTTTAGCAGCAATATGGCAAGCGAATATCAGATATCAAAGTGGAAGACCTGGTTCCAGATGCTGGACGAGAACCACGATGAAATAGTATCATTAGCTGATAAAGAGAAGACAAGGTACATGTTATTTTAAGTTATTTAAAGCTCAAAGGTTACATAGGAATCAAGAAAATATGCCCTACTCTAAGTATTGAAAATATTAATATAGCGCCTGCTACGATGGACTCTGAATAGTTTGCACATACACAAAACCTAAAATACAATAATATGTAGCTCTTGTTTGTGTTCATGCCTTCAGAGTTACTCCTGAAAGGGAAATTGCCCACATGCATACATAACATGTAACTCTTGTTTGTGTTTATGCCTTCAGAGTTACTCCTGAAAGGGAAATTGCCTACATGCATACATAACATGTAGCTCTTGTTTGTGTTCATGCCTTCAGAGTTACTCCTGAAAGGGAAATCGCCCACATGCATACATAACATGTAGCTCTTGTTTGTGTTTATGCCTTCAGAGTTACTACTCTGTAGTCGTCTTAGGTCGAGGTTCCTGGAGCCATTGCTCAATGCATTCAAACATGACTGCTGCATTTACGTACCTACATAAGACTCACCGAAGATACACACATCCAACCGAACGCGTGTTTGTTTTGAAATTAACTACTAATGTAATTCTGACTATTTAACGTGTTTTCTTTTAACTGTCTCGCGAAATTTCGTTTGTCGTATATGGAAACGTTGCCGATCAAAAGTATGAGGGCTACTAGTTGTCGGACAAGAGGAAAACGGGACGACTTCTGAAAGAAACTGGACCTTTTTTCTTAATAACAACGCTTTTGAACGAATGATGTTAAATGTGTACTACTCAAAGTTTGCTAAGAACCAATACTTCACTTCGACAATTGACGGTGGCTTGTTTTACCAACATCATAAAAATAAGTACAAAAGTCGAACAGAAAATGCAGCTTTCACACAGTAAACCCAAAAACACGCAAAACGACAAACATGAATGGCAATATTAATAAGGAATAAAGGCATATGACCTCACAAACACAAACAGGGTTGACAGTAGGGCTACCGCCTTGGAACGGTCAGTGGCAATAAATGCCGATGGGGATTTAAATCAGGTTCTAGTGTGAACCAAACCTCACACTTACCCTACTGTCATCCCAATAAAACGAGATAAATAAAGAAATCCCCGCCATGAAATATTTTCTTACCAAAGATGCTCGTGTGTATATAAAAAGACAATAGCCTGGAAAGCCACAAATAAATTACTCAATGACTTGGCAGAAGCCAGTGCAACAAGAGAATAAACCATTTAGGGAACAACAAGACAAGATGATTTTAGACAAACATCAAACGTCACCGCCCTCTTTCGTCCTTTTGCATACTCAAAAATTGATTTTATTTTACGATAAATTTATGTAAAATTACTTATTTTATTGTCCTAAAATGATTAAAAAACATTTGTATTGAATGTGTATTTTGTATCTCACCTTACACAATACAGTTTCGTGCGGTATTTCGGGTCAAAGGCGAAAATGTTTTGGTGTTTAGCACACTTTGAGTAGTATATAATGATTTTGAGGATAACGAATATGTTACATTTAGTATTTAACTTTTGTTCTTGGCTCATTCTTTAATTCGTCAATGTAAGCAAAGGAATAACAACTACAGCCAACACGCTATCGCAAAAGCCCACGCATAGGTCACACTTGAGAAATGTTTTATATTTATCTCGAGATAATGCATAAATTAGTAGTACCCATCTTACCCGAATGTTTCATACCCCATCGTTTATTAGCTTCCGTAATTTGGCAAGATGTGAGCCTCGTACCCAAATACGGTAAATGAGATCTAGGGAAGGAGTAACAAGAAAATGGTGAATTACAGTGTGAACTTCGTAGTTAATAACATACTGTTTGTTTGAATATTAGGATGTATATCTGCAGCACTGCGCGAACAAGCGCATGTTGTAAGAAAAATAGGTCGCACTTCTGACGGATTTAATTATTAACAATTAACAAATCATTGTCCGAGTTATCTAATTAAACAAACTAAATTTATTGCATCGATGATATGTGAATGTCACGATTAATTGGTTACATATACATACTTCAAACATGTTCCAAATATGCATCATTCAATGTTTTCGTTTTTTTCATTTGGATATCAGCTTCAACCACAGACATGTAATAAAACATTGGTGTGATATAGTAACATGTAGCACACATCCACTATACAAATAAATACGAGTAATAATCAATTACGGACGTAATGTCAACTCTTTAAAATAAACAGTTAATCAACCGTTAAACAAATGCGGACTTTGCAAATATCATATAAATTAGATTCACATGTCGTACACGCAATGGAGCCTTAAATGTTTGTTTTCAATTTAAATCTAAGTCATGATCTTGACCTAAACGTGAAGGTTAAATTTCAGACATGTATGGATATCCTCTCCTTCTCAACAAGCATCCTAAAAAGTTTCATATTCTTACCTCGAACGGTTTGGACTGGAAGGAGTTTTGTCCACAAGCTATGTTCACGCAAAAGGCTAAGTCATGCCCTTGATCTTTATTACATCCTCACATCTTCAACAAGCTTTTCACAACGTTTTAAAAATCAATTTTAGTGAATGAAACAATCCTAACCTTTACTTCAAGGTCAAGGTCATGATGTCAAGGTCAAGTTTATAATCATTAATGAAACTCTTTTGACCTCATCAACATTTCTGCGAAGACGGATTTTAACTATCTTTACCGGTCACAGAGGATTTCCGTCCACGATAACGTGACTACCACTACGAAAAACAATATATCCGATTTTATTTTTAAAAAACCTGCGGATATGACAAAGCCCACAATTACAACTGCTAACAGACATACACTGTGATAAGTAAAGCAAAATTCCAAAAATACATAATCTAGACTTGATCGCCCCACATATTTTCGTTCACGGTAGGGCACCTGGGTAGAATCACCGACGTTCCGTAAGCCAGCTGGATAGCGTCCTCCAATAAAGATTCCTAGGCCCCAGGGGGATTGAATCTACAGCGGTGAGGGGCAAGTGATCTCAAGTCAGAGACTCTTACCACTCGGTCACGGACGACCCACCTCATTAAGAATGTAGTTTATGATTACATGTATACATGTACATGAGTTTAGTAAGAAATAAGATGTTAATATGTGTTGCATAGGGAATTATAATGATTATATTTGTTCATTTTCTTGTTCTTTCAGTGTCACATTTCCCAAGTTACACAAAGTTGACGCTTATGAAGCAAAGGAATTTCAAGCAAAATTTGACAAATAGTGGACGAAATTCATTTTCGAAATAGGTACCGACAACATGACCGAATCACAATTTATCGAGACCGTAAATGTCAAATTGTAAAGCAAGGAACGTACATTTCATAACTGGATCGCTAGACATGTGAAAATGATCTATAGGGACATCTTTGATACAAACAAGGACGGGTCAATCTCTGAGCAAGAATTAATTTTAGCCTACAAGGCCTACGGTCAAGAAAATGCTGCGTTAATAAAGCAATTATTCACGTCGTTCAAACAGGATCCCTTACCACTGAGCAAAATAACAGAATCGTGGGTCAATTTCATAACAGAAGATGACGAATCAAAAGATAGCATCAAAACCGGATAGGAATGAGAATCTAAATCATTCTGATTACTATTATAGACATATGTGTTATCATATATTTCATTTTTCTAATACATTATAATTTGTTTAACTGACCTATTTGAGCAAAACAGAAGATTATATCACTTTCTGCAAGATCCATTCGATGTTTATATATAATTATGTGTTACCATTCTTCTAAAAAGAATACCTGGTTCAAAAACGGTGTTCTTGTTTCTATGTGTTTTGTTATAGATATAAATGCGTATCGTTCGCCTTAAATAATATGTTCATACTCCCCTTAGAAATATACAAACCCAATATACAAGATACCATTGAAGACTTCGTTTTATTCAATCTGTCCATAATTCATAGTTACACCATCATTGCTCGAAAACTGTATAGTGTTATTCGCACATGATGCATGATGCCCTCGGACACGCCCAGGTACACTGATGTTTACAGACATCAGGAGACACGCCCTAGGCAACCCTACTGATTTGTAGTGGCGGCGACTATTTACAGCCACCGCATAACGCTGAGCAAACGTTAGTGTGGATGTCAATAAATACTGAAACTTGGAAGCAGAAAACACAAGCAAGAGACAAAAAGGCAGACTAGGTTTTATTGAGTATGTTCATGAGAAACATAGACTATGCAATATCTCAATAATCGTTCAATGCGTATTCATTAAATAAACGTCGCTTGCTTTGTTGTTTTCTAGACTTATTGAGTAATCTACTACACATTTTGCCATATATAAAAAAAACATAAAAATTATGAAAAAAACGTATCAGAAAATTAATCTAAAATTTTAGGAAAATAATCCGAAAATGACTCGTTTTCATTTTTGTAACTTAACTTACTTTTTCAAACAAGAGAAAGGCTGTATAAATGATGTTGATGAAATTCTGAAAAATGCATTATTTAACCTTATAGGTTATGATAGCCTTAATTTTTCTCAATGTCCTTACATAGTAAATTTAGAATGCAAACAACCTGTAAACAACTCAGGTAGGAGGGTGGGAGTTGGGGTGGGGGGGATGGGCGGGAAGAGTGTTAAATATATTTTTGAGAAAGATTTATTCAGTTGTATATTAACACTGGGACAAAGGTCAACATGTCAACATTGTTCTACTCTTTGCAATGGCAAACCCTTCCTCATTTCACTTTTGAAATGGATATCTAAATCTGTCAAAAACATGTTGAGCTGAAAATGTCACTAACATATCCATAATACAGTTACATCCAAAACATAAAAGAAAACTGCACTATAACATGTTTTTTTTAAGTAAACTGATAAGCACTCTTCAATAAAGAACTACTTTGGCCAGGAGGTTGATTTAAAAACCGCATCATCGCAACAAAATAATGCAAAGCAATGTTCATATTTACATTAATCTAGTACCAACAATACCGTGCTTTGTGAAACGAAAATAATAAGAACGGCAAGAACGGCAAGTACTGTCAGTGTATTGTCAGTGGAAGGCAAGAAAGACAAGTATTGTCAGTGTATTGTCAGTGAAAGGCAAGAAAGACACGAACTGTCAGTTTATTGTTAGTGAAAGGCAAAAAAGACAAGTACTGTCAGTTTATTGTCGGTGAAAGGCAAGAAAGACAAGCACTGTCAGTGTTTTGTAAGTGGAAGTGCTATTGTATGTTGAGGCACACTGTCAGTATATTGTCAGTGGAAATGCCATTTTATGTTATGGCACATTGTCAGTGTTTTGTCAGTGGAAATGCCATTGTATGTTGAGGCACACTGTCAGTGTATTGTCAGTGGAAATGTTATTGCATGTTGAGGCACACGGTAGTGAATTGTCAGTGGGAATGCCAATTTTATGTTGAGACACACTGTCAGTGTATTGTCAGTGGAAATGCCATTGTATGTTGAGGCACACTGTCAGTATATTGTCAGTGGAAATGCCATTGCATGTTGAGGCACACTGTCAGTGTATTGTCAGTGGAAATGCCATTGTATGTTGAGGCACACTGTCAGTGTATTGTCAGTGGAAATGCCATTGCATGTTGAGGCACACTGTCAGTGTATTGTCAGTGGAAATGTAATTGTATGTTGAGGCACACTGTCAGTGTATTGTCGGTGGAAATGCTATTGTATGTTGAGGCACACTGTAGTGTATTGTCAGTGACAATGCCATTGTATGTTGAGGCACACTATCAGACTGTTGTCAGTGGAAATGCCATTGTATGTTGAGGCACACTGCAATGTATTGTCAGTGACAATGCCATTGTATGATGAGGCACACTGTCAGTGTATTGTCAGTGGAAATGCCATTGCATGTTGCGGCACACCGTCAGTGTATTTTCAGTGGAAATGCCATTGTATGTTGAGGCACACTGTCAGTGTATTGTCAGTGGAAATGACATTGTATGTTGAGGAACACTGTCAGTGTATTGTCCGCGGAAATGCCATTGTATGTTGAGGCACACTGTCAGTGTATTGTCAGTGGAAATGCCATTGTATGTTGAGGCACACCGTCAGTGCATTGTCAGTGGAAATGCCATTGTATGTTGAGGCACACTGTCAGTGTATTGTCAGTGGACATGCCATTGTACGTTGAGGCACATAGTCATTGTAATGTCAGTGGAAATGCCATTGTATGTTGAAGCACATTGTCAGTGTATTGTCAGTGTAAATGCCATTGTATGTTGAAGACACTGTCAGTGTATTGTCAGTGACAATGCCATTGTATGTCGAGGCACATTGTCAGTGTATTGTCAGTGGAAATGCAGTGTATGTTGAGGCACACTGTCAGTGTATTGTCAGTGGAAATAACATTGTATGTTGAGGTACACTGTCAGTGTATTGTCAGTGACAATGTCATTGTGTGTTGAGATACACTGTCAGTATATTGTCAGTGGAAATGCCATTGTATGTTGCGGCACACTGTCAGTGTATTGTCAGTGGAAATGCCATTGTATGTTGAGGCACACTGTCGGTGTATTGTCAGTGGAAATGCCATTGCATGTTGAGGCACACTGTCAGTGTATTGTCAGTGGAAATGCCATTGTATGTTGAGGCACATTGTCAGTGTATTGTCAGTGGAAATGCAGTGTATGTTGAGGCACACTGTCAGTGTATTGTCAGTGGAAATGCCATTGCATGTTGAGGCACACTGTCAGTAAATTGTCAGTGGAAATGCCGTTGTATGTTGAGGTACACTGTCAGTGTATTGTCAGTGACAATGTCATTGTGTGTTGAGGTACACTGTCAGTATATTGTCAGTGGAAATGTCATTGTATGTTGCGGCACACTGTCAGTGTATTGTCAGCGGAAATGCCATTGTATGTTGAGGCACACTGTCGGTGTATTGTCAGTGGCAATGTCATTGTATGTTGAGGCACACTGTCAGTGTATTGTCAGTGGAAATGCCATTGTATGTTGAGGCACACTGTCAGTGTATTGTCAGTGGAAATGCCATTTTATTTTGAGGTGTATTGTCAGTGGAAATGCCATCTATGTTGAGGCACACTGTCAGTGTATTTCTGTGGAAATGCCATTGTATGTTGAGGCACACTGGATGAGTGCTCATATCTCAACCTACCTAAAACACTATATTTGATTTTACACAACTTCAATGATATAATAAGAATAGGTATACAGGTCGAACAGGAAATGTAGCTTCCACAGAACACAGTCAACCAAAACCTCACTTTAACACAAACAACAATTACAATGTTAAAACGAAACAATGCATGTGACATCAAAAACACAAACGGACTGACAAACCTCCTCCTAAGCATGGTCAATTAAAAACATGTCGATGGGGGTTTAAACATAGTTTCATTACGATAAAACGGAACAGTGCAAATAAAGACCCTCCTCCCACTCTCCCCCACCTGCCCGCGCAGGTTATATTCTCTAACAACAAAACATCATTAATAAGAAATATAAATATAACGCATAGATGATCGTATACATGTATAATTTATATTAATACAAAAAAGAGCGTAGAAATTCGCAATGCAAATACTCAATGACTTGGCTGAAGCCAAATCAACAAGAGAACACACTATTAAAGGTAAGACAAGCCAAGATTAAAGACAAGTATCAAACGCTACCGTTCTTTGAAGATTTAGGTAGACTTCGACATAGAATACTTGCTTTGTGGCTTTCTTTGTATTTGTTTTTATATTCATATATACATGATCCTTTGTTTTATACTTATATTTCCTATTAATGCTTCATTGTTTGTTAGAGATATAACCTGGCGGAGATATATTTATTTACACTGTCCCGTTTTATCTGGATGAAAATAGGGTAAGACCGTAGACCCTCGTTTTAAACCCTTGCGGCCCATTTTGCCACTGACCGTTCCAATGCGGTAGCTCAATTATCAATACCTTTTATGTTTGTGATGTCATATCTTGCCTTTTATTTGTATTTGTAATTGTTGTTTGTTTCTATGCGTGATTTTGTTTGACTGTGGTCTTTGAATGCTACATTTCCTGTTCGATTTTTATATATATAGGAAGTGGGTCTCGTCTGTCGGTTCTCCACTGTCTATTTGCAACTACCCATGAAAACATGGCGAGCTAAGCAACATCATCATCGCCCACTGTGCCGTCTTTTGTGGTCCCGTTTACTCCCAACTGTGTAACAGAATATGTTCCGCTTTGTACTATTGCATGTGAGAAGACAGTCCAGTAGATCAAACTTTAATAAACAGCGTTGATGTTCTATATTAACAACAAACACCAACCAGTCTGAACTGGATCCTGACGTCCTTAACAAAGCAGACAAGCTTGATTTAAGAACATTTAACTCAACGATTTAAATTAATTTTATTTGTGTATGAATGTAATCCAACTGTTCTTGTATGCATTGGCACGCTAGAAATGATCACTAAACGTTTACATCAATCAAACGTCAATCCAATGTTTGATGTTCTACTCTTTAAACGGCATTTAACAATGTATCAACAACGGCGTATATAATGGCACATTTGTGTATATACCAATTGTATGGATAATATCTAATAAATATATAATAGTAAATGTTTAAAGGTGGATCCAGTCCTAGATCCTCTGTTAAGAAAAACAAAATAGCTTTTAAAATCCAGGCTATGTAACACAATAGTATGGCGCGTTATCATAAATTGAGACACATGTAATGCCGAGATACCGCCATTATCATACCGGCATACGGTCATTATCATAACGGTATACGGTGCGACTTGAATTTACACGAGCATATTTGTGTTTTACTTATATTGCCTATTGATGCTGCCTTGTTGGTTAGAGATTAGATCATGGCGGGGATTTCTTTATTTACACTGTCATGTTTTAATGGGATGACAGTAGGGTAAGTGTGAGGTTTGGTGCACCCTAGAACCGGTTTAAACCCCAAGTGGCCTACTTTGCCACTGACTGTTCCAAGGCGGTAGCCCTATTGTCAACCCTTTTGTGTTTGTGATGTCGTTTGCTTTTATTATTGATTTTGCCTTCTTGTTTGTCTGTTTGCGTGTTTGTTTCTGCGTTTTGTGGTTGACTGTCCTCCTTGAATGCTACTTTCCCTGTCCGATCGTTTTATATTTCTTTGAAGTCGCAGTGAGGAACAGTACAATATTACTGCAGGATTCGCAAAACCAGCATATGTTGTCAGACATGTATCACATGAAGGGAAACTGTTTACATTTGTACAGGCTGCATATAATTAAATTATTGAGATGGACCCGGCTTGGGTTTATGTTTTTCTCACTAACGCGGTAATTTGTAAACATGATTTGAAATACGATTAAAACGATTGTCGTTCGGTTTTAATTTCCAAATGTATTGGTAATGAGATTTTTTAGGACTTAATACATCTACAGTCACCATTAACGTTTGTGACGTTATTCTGACGTGACGTCCGGAGAGCGGCGTTCTAACGTCGTTGCCAATGACGTCGCGATTGTTTTGTGAGGGACACATTATGCACGCTTCCACAAATAAATAATAATATTTCTACACATAATCAGTGTTGACTATGTATCGAAGTTTCCCATCCTTTTCAATATTATGTGATCACCAATTTCTGGTAGCAGAGCGAGGTTACAGTGATCGGTAAGTAAAGAAAATAGTATCGAAAGGTGATCATTATCGACAAAATGGCGACAATCGAAGATTTGAAAAATACCAGAGATCGAAGCGAAGTCGCTGGCGAAACAACAATTCACAAGAGGCACAGCTGAAAAAAGAAAAAGCCAAAGCGAAATCGTATTTCTCGCGCTCTAGACATCGACTGCTGCTCTTAGTAGAAGAAGAGGAATTGCCGAGCCGACGAGCTGTACGCAAAGCATGTCAGAAGATGGATACCAAGTACGAAATCGCTATGGATGTGATAATAAAATTATCGGAATTGTATGAACAATATAAACAGTCGGACATTAGTAGAAAAGTAAATTCGGAATTGGAAAAGATGGAAAGTGAAATCGTAATCCAATTGTAAGAAATACACTAACATCTGCAGATAATTCGCAAAGCAAAGCTACAATGAGGCAATAATATGGTTTCAATGATAAATTTCCTGAAAAATGTAATTTTGTTGAAACTAGAGGCAGACATTGGGCAGACGACGGATGGGGTATTGGATCTGAAAGTCAAAACTTGCCATTAGCTAATGGAAACGTGTTTAACCAGCAATATATCAACACCAAAGCTCAACCATTTGAAAATTCGAATACATTGCAATCGCCGTCTATAGGTCGAGACCTATGGAAACAACTGAAACGGGTAGAGATACCAGTATTTTCGGGAGACAAACTAGCTTATCAGAGTTGAAAGCCGCATTCCTCGCATGCATCGACAATGCTCCCGCTACAGCAGATTACAAATTATTGCAATTGAGGCAGTATCTTTCAGGAGAAGCACTAAAGGTAAAAGAGAACCTTGGTCACTCGGCTACAGCGTATGAAGCTGCAAAAGAACGCTTAGAAAGAAAGTATGGGGGTAAGCGCCGTCAGATCGCTATTTATCTTGAAGAATTGGGAAACTTCAAACAAATTCGTCCTGGAAACGCAAAAGATATCGAGCAATTTTCTGATTTATTGGACATTGCCATAATCAACCTCAAAGAAGCTGGTAAGTATTAGAAGATGGTTTTCTGTATACAAAACTGGAAAAAAAGTTACCAGAATCAATGCTAGCATGGTATCATCGATGGATCTTCGAAAATGATAAGATAGAATCAGTCGTAGCTTTAAGGATGTGGGTTATACAAGAAATCGGAATTTCAAACAATTGCATCAGAGACAGTTCACGGCTTAACAGTCAAATTAGGTAATTCAGAATCGACCAAGCCGTTCAATAATAAAAGTCAACGCACATTCTTCAATGGAATAGCTAACAAATATAAATCGCAAAACTCAAATCGCCAATGTAAAGTTTGTCGCAAGCAGCATGCAATTTCGATGTGTCATGCCTTCTTAAAGCTGCCAGTTCAAGAAAAGCGCAATCAATTGTGTTATCGTTGCCTTGGTGACTGCCATCATGGGAACTCATGTCTAAGGAGCAGAACATGTGGATTAAATGGCTGCAAGGAGGTACACAACAGATTGCTGCATCGGTATACTTCACAACTGGAAGGTAAACGAGAACAACTGAGCTCAGTGCGGAATACTGCAAGTCGAACAGTAATCAACAACAATACTGTTTCCCCAAATTCAAAACTGAAAAAATTATCTACTGATCAAGATCGCTTTGATTTTGCCACGGAGGGAAATGATATCTCGTGCCACAAACAGCCACAAACAACAATGATGTCACAGGACAACATTAGAGAAGATTTTGTAGGACTGCGTACAGTACCAGTTATTCTGAAAAATGGAAATCGCCAAATGAAGGTAAACGCTTTGCTCGACGATGCAAGTACAAAAACGTATGTTAATGCAGATATTGCTGCAGAGTTGGGACTTGTAGGCAGAACTGAAAAAGTAACCGTGAATGTATTGAATGGTCAGATAGAAACATTTGAAACCACGCCAATCAATGTCGGATTGGAAAGCGTAGACGGCAAAGTCAGTATGAAAGTCAATGCATGCACTGCAAATAGAGTTACTGGAAACATGAAAGTCGTTGACTGAAACAATTACACCAGGAGATGACAACATTTAAAATATATCGAATTTCCGCATATTGAATCAAGAGCCATTGTGGATGTGTTGATTGGCCTTGATTGTGCGGAATTGCACTACGCACTGCAGGAGGTCCAAGGTAGACCTGGCAAACCAGTGGCCTGACTGACCCCATTAGGCTGGACATGTATAAGAAATCCAGACTATAATACGAAGCAAATTCTTCAGACTAATTTCGCTTGCACATACTTCGTAAAAGACCAGTCAGGGATCGTGCAATTGAACGCAAACTTGAAGAAGTTCTGGGAAATAGAAGACGTTTCATCATCGGAAACAATGCCTATCGTAAGGATTGAGGAACAAATCGCTATGAAAACAGTAAACGACTCGCTTAAGTATGATAAAGGAATGTACGAGGTTAGTATACCATGGAAAGAAAGTAAACCTATTTTTCCAGATAATTATAAAATGGCACTTCACAGATTACAGAACACAGAAAGAAGGCTTCAAAAGTCCCCAGAAATAGAAATGTCCTACACACAATGTATCAATCAATACATTGAAAAAGGATATGTGCAAAAGGTTCAACCGTGTCAACGAAAGTTATCGAAGTGGTATCTGCCACATTTTCCAATTCTGAGGCCTGACAAGGCCGCAACAAAGACAAGAATAGTATGTGATGCATCTGCGAAATGTGACGGTGTATCTTTGAATGACGCGATACATCAAGGACCAAAGCTACAGCGAGAATTGTTTGATGTATTACTTCGAATTCGAAAATTTCCGGTTGCAGTTATATGTGATATCGCGGAAATGTATCTTAGAATCGGTATCTCGAAAGATGATAGACCCTATCATCGGTTCTTATGGAGGGAAATGGACACAAATCTAATCCCAGACGTGTATGAGTTCGTGTCGTGTTTGGTATTAATTCGTCGCCATTCCAGGCCATTCCAGGCACAATTTGTGTCACAACAACATGCCAAGAAACTTCAGAGTATTTTTCCAATGGCTGCAGAAACAGTACTAAAATCGACGTACATGAATGACTCAATGGACTCTGTAATTGACGAAAGACATGGCATTGAGTTGTACAAACAACTATCGCAGCTATGGTCTAAAGCTGGAATGCATGCGCGAAAATGGTTGTCGAATTCAACAAGGGTACTAAAGAAGATCCCGCTTCAGGACCGAAAATCAGAAGTTGATCTCGACAAAGGACAGTTGTCATGTGCTAAAACACTTGGCGTATGGTGGTTAGCTGATCGAGACGTCTTCATATTCAGGGAGAATGCACCAGATAACGACATGGTGTATACAAAACGCAACTTTTTAAGAAAATCGCCACACTGTTTGACCCAATTGGTTTGCTGGCTCCATTCACAATTAGAGCAAAGATGCTGCTTCAAGAGAAGTGGACAGCAGGCGTGGAGTGGGATGAAGAATTGGACGAGAATCTGAAAAATCCAGCACGCGCCTGGTTCAGTGAGTTACCCGATTTTACAAAATTACAAATTCCTAGATGTCTATCTGAGACACAGAAAACAGTTGATACGGTGTCACTACATACATTTGTTTATGCTTCGCAAGATGCGTACGGTGCTGTTGTATACGCGCGGCACATCTGTCTGGACGGTAGCACGTCAACTAGTATAGTTGCAGCAAAAACACGTGTAGCTCCGACAATATCAACAAGCATCCCTCGCCTCGAATTGATGGGTGCAATCGTAGGTGTTCGAATGACAATATCGGTAACAAAAGCACTTGAACTCGAAATGAGAAAAACTACATTCTGGTCTGACATCGTAAATGTTTTATGGTGGATTCGAGGTCGGAGTCGGGAATTCAAGCCTTTCGTCGCCAACAGAGTAGGGGAGATACAGAGTAGCACCAGTCCCGATCAGTGGAGGTATGTACCTATCAGTGTGAACCCAGCAGATATACTAAGCAGAGGAATGAAAGCAGTGGATCTTGCAGAGGCATTCACATGGTGGAGAGGTCAAGAATTCCTCGGAGAATCGGAATAAAAATGGCCTATTAATAAAATTTCCCAACAAAAGTATTGGATGTGATGAGTTAAAATGAACTACAGGATCACAAACGCCACTTAAATCAACGATGAAATCACCAGAATAAAGTAGCACCGATGATAATAGATTTATTGAAGCAGAAACTGCCTTTGTAGCTGTTTGTGAGGTTGGACAATCTATAATTCAATTGAAGCCAGAACATTATTCATGCTGGTTGAAGTTGACACGAATTCAAGCTTGGGTCTATCGATTTATAAATAACTGTCAACTGCCAAGAAATGAGAGAATCTCTGGAGAACTACTATCGGACGAAATAAAGAGGGCCGAGAATCAGTTAATAAATCAGACTCAGCGTATAGAATTTAGGGAGGAATAGAAAGTTTTATCTCAAGGGAAACCATTGCCAGCAAGTAGAAAGTTGCTGTGGTTGCAGCCTAAACTAGATGAAGACGGGTTAATGCGATCTGATGGGCGTCTAAAATAAGCAAAATTCCTGTCGTATTATGTGAGGTATCCAGTCATGTTACCTCGCAGAAGTTGGATAACGAAACTTACTGTAAAACATGTTTATGAACAAGAAAAACACTCTTCGGGAACAAATCAGACATTAGCTACATTATCGGCTCGATACTGGATTACATCCGGACATGAAGCGATACGAGAATGGGAAAAAGAATGTGCCGAATGTCGTCGACGAAAAGCAAAGGCTTGCAAACAAATTATGGCACCACTACCAATCATAAGACTGAAGACGTCATTGCGAGCTTTTGCCAGGACATCTGTGGATTTCGGTGGTCCATTGGTTACAGTACAGGGGCGAGGTAAACGTCGATCAAAACGTTATTTGTGTTTATTCACATGCTTAGCAACGCGAGCAGTACAGTTAGAAACAGCATTTAGTCTCGACACAGATTCTTTCTTAAATGCATTCTACAGAATGGTCAGTCGTAGGCGTCTTCCGGAAGAAATTTTGTCGGATAATGGGACAAATTTCAAAAGTGCCGACAAAGAACTAAAATCGCTAGTTTCGCAGTTAGATAAAGACAAAATTAAGGAATCAATCGCGAACAAAGGAGTAAAGTGGAACTTCAATCTACCACTTGCACCACATTTCGGTGGTGTGCACGAAACAATGATCAAGTCAGCCAAAAAGGCAATCAACGCGATATTGGGGAATGCGGATGTCAATGACGAAGAACTGATGACAGCAATAATTGGAGCCGAAGCGCTTATAAACTCTAGGCCGTTAACATATCAGTCAGCAGATCCTGAGGATATTACACCATTGACTCCAAACCACTTCTTACATGGACAGATGGGAGCTCCACAGAACGTCGATGAAACACAATTGAACCCACAAAAACGATGGCGCAGAATCCAAGAATTAGTTAGGCATTTTTGGCACCGATGGCTTCGGGACTGGTTGCCGGGACTCACACAACGAAAGAAATGGTTCCATCCAAACAAGGACAGTCGGTGAGGTGGTGCTCGTAATATCGCCTGATACATCACGTGGGAATTGGCCATTTGGCAGAGAAGTTGAAGTATATCCTGGACAAAATGGGCGTGTGCGTGTTGCGAATATTCAAATTGGAAGGAGCGCTTTTGTGAGACCAGTGTCGAAGTTGTGTCCATTGGAGTGCGACATACCATTAGAGAAGACGATTACAGCGGAGAAGACGATTAAGAACTAAATCGAAAAGGAACAATCGTACACATTGCTAGTTTTATTATTTGTTTTTAAATTATGTTTACATGACTAGTTAATTTAATACGTGTATATAAGGGGAATCATTTTGATAATGATTGAAATCGAAACTGTAATTTGGCGTTCATGGACATTTTACATAGACATCAAAATGTCTGACGTGACGTCCGGAGAGCGGCGTTCTAACGTCGTTGCCAATGACGTCGCGATTGTTTTGTGAGGGAAACATTATGCACGCTTCCACAAATAAATAATCATATTTCTACACATAATCAATGTTGACTATGTATTGAAGTTTCCCATCGTTTTCAATATTATTTGATCACCATGTATTGTTTACATACACGTGGTTGAGCATATTTTGACGAGAGACAGTGTATGTGTAGTACTGTGGCATGTCTAATACATTACGAGTGAATTTCAAAACACACATATTTGTATATAATATACTAGATTGATCATATGTACGATTACATATCACGGGTGAAACACATGATATATGTACACTCATATGACCTGTAGTTAACCAAACCCAAATAACGTAATTGAACGTAAATGTGGTTGTCGTATAATTTAAAGTGCATATGGCTTTCGTAGATAAATCTGTGTCGAATATACGTACGGTTATCGTAGATAAATCACAGTTACAAGTATATATGGTAGGTTAGTCCTAATATGGGAGAAGAATCGGTCAGAATCATGACCACCGAGGTGCATGCAGTTGGATGGTTCGTTTGGATGTGTCCCGTAGGCACTGCTCTGTTGTTGGGTGTCGCTCGGTATACCTTTGCACAGCTACAAAAAATTGTTCTTATAGAACACCAAACTGAAATGTTTTCCGTCTTGTAAATTTTGAGTGCCAGCTGTTTTTGAGTTATGGAAGCCAAACAATTTTTATTGAGTTTTCACAAACATAGTGTATCATTGGCAGTTATCCTTATATATATGTGGGTATTTTACCTTTAGCTTTCACATGGGTGCTTAAGTTGCATATTCTTCATCAAAATATTGTATCCCATATGTCAAAATTATTTAATAGTTATTTAATAGTTAGTTTTTAACGAGTGAAAATAAATCATAAATTTATTTTCTTTAATTAAAATCAAATTTAATCTTAATATTCATTCAATAAAGTGAGGTAATTTAAAAAATATATTTAAATTATTATTGTTATTAAGGTTTAAATATAGAAACATCATAACATACTTGTATATTAAAAACAAGAGGCCCAAGAGGGCATGTATCGCTCTACTGGCTACCTCCGAGGCGGGGCCCAAACTTGGTAGAGGATCCAGAAGCTGATATTAAATAACAATTAAACCTTTATCTCTTGTAGTTTCAGAGAAGAAGATTTTTGAAGTTTTTCCCTATAACTCTATGTAAAACTGATCCAACAAGGGGGAAAAAATATATTTAAAAGTATATATAAAAAAAAAAAAAAAAAAAAAAAAAAAAAAAATTAAAATAAAAACAATAAATAAAAAAAAAACATTATTTAAAAAAAAATTGAACCCTAAACCAAGGTTTCCTATGAAAAAAAAATAGTTTTAAAAATAACAAGCAATTTTTAGTGATTTTTTTACAAGTTTTGTTACCATGGCAACAACATTTCTTATGCGAATCTAGCCAAAAGGGGAGGTGCACAACTATATCATGAGACAAACATTCCTGCCGAGTTCTTTATTTACACTGTCCTGTTTTAATGGGATGACAGTAGGGTAAGTGTGAGGTTTGGTGCACCCTAGAACCGGTTTAAACCTCCAGTGGCCTACTTTGCCACTGACCGTTCCAAGGCGGTAGCCCTATTGTCAACCCTTTTGTGTTTGTAATTTCGTTTGCATTTATTATTGCTTTTGCCTTCTTGTTTGTCTGTTTGCGTGTGTGTTTTGTGGTTGACTGTCCTCCTTGAATGCTACTTTCCCTGTCCGATCTTTTTATATTTCTTTTTTGTAGTTCAAGCTGTTATTGAGTTATCGCGAAGAAAGGCGATTTTAGTGGGATTTTGTTACATGTTTCGTTACCATGGCAACCACATTTCTTATGCGAATCTACCCAAAAGGAGAGGTGCACAACTAGACCATAAGACAAACATTCGTGCCAAGTTTCGAGTTTGTAGAGTTCTTGAGTTATCACGAAGAATTCGGGATGGACCGACCGACAGACAGACATTTGCAAAGCAATATGCTGCCCCCACCCACACCCTCCACCCATCACCCTTCGGGAAGGGGGGCATAATTATCAACAGCTATGGACATCTACACAATGTAGTAAAATGGCTAAAATATTTTGAGTAAACTGTAAACTATAACTCGTAAACAGTATTTGGCACTTCGTCTTCAAGGTCATTGAGGCGCTGGAACAAGCAATCCTTTACCAAAGGCAGTGCTGGGCTGAATGCGGAAAATAAGGCGGATTAAGGGTTTTTGGCCTGCAAACTATGTTTAATCATTAATTCCCTAGTCCTATCCATGTCTGAGTTTGAATAGTCGCTATAAACTTGACCCTCCTCATGCTACTAGTACTAGTCCTACTTCGAGGTTTTAATGTAAAGGTGGACTACTAGTCGCTACATCAAAGTGCCTACTAGTCCTGTCCTAGCTACTTTAAGTTTCAGTATAAATATGGAGTAGTTACTACAGAAATATGCCTACTAGTCCTGGCAAAGTTTAGTGTTTTAAAAAGAGAAAACGGACTAGTATTCACTACAGCAAAGTGTCTACTAGTATTATCCAAGTTTGAAATGGACCACTGTAACATAGTCATGCTTCAACATGTATATTTAGAAGTAAGTCACAACCTTGTGACACATTAGTTGACCGTTATATCAATTGGCCAACTAGGCGGTTGTGATCACGTTTAAACAATAAATAATTGTGTAAGTAGAGTGGGGGGTGGGGGGGGGGGGGCATCAATGACTTAAGCTAATGGAGCTGGGCATCTCAAGTGCGACAATTAATCGCCTATTTAAACTGACCAATTCAAACAATAGCATCTTGTTTTTATAGAGTGGAAAGTCATTAGCGACTGATCACTTCCGAGTTGAAACCCCGTTTGACCATAAATCACGGCCAATACCGTCCTGTAGGGTCACGGGAAGTGCTAGGCTGCTTATTAATTGGCCTTAATCAGATAATTGATCAAGTGAGTTTCCGGTTGACATCAGCAGTTCGTGTCCTAAAGCACTCAAGGGGTGTGAGCGAATAAACTTATTGTTTCATAACATGTTTGTAGCTATGTATATATAGGCCCGCTCTGAGATTGTAAGATCAGACCGGCACAGATATACGTTGTTAGCATACGTTGTTGTTTCAAAACTTTACGATCAGAAATTAAATACTTAGTACAATATTGACTTTGTGTTTTTATGAAGAAGTAATTGAAGGACTATACTACATAGGCTTAATTGGACGCCTAGGACCAGGATTCGACGTTGGAGAAAACTCGGCACAACACAGAAGAAGTAAAGGTTAGTGATTTCAATTGTTTTTGGTTCGGCCAGTCTCACAAAATCAGTTAAACTCTCACAAAAAATTGAATTTGAAAGTTTTGGTAAATTAATTTAGGTGAAATAATAATAATACAAATTTATTAAGGGGTTGTTTTGTTAGTAGGATTGTTGTTAAATAAAATTAAAAATCATTCAAAATGGCAGAAACCGATATTGCCGCAGCTTTCACTCACGTGGCACATCAAATGGCAACTCTTAACGATAGAATGGAGGCTCAAAATGAAACAAAATGATATATAGGGTCCTATAGAAACCACAGCGTCCGGACGCAATGACATCGTAGGTCCGCACTGTACTGCAAACAAGGACTTGAAACTACAATGAAAGAGACAAAAAACAAAAGAAAGGGTGGTGAAACCACGACCTTGAACGAGCTCAAGTCCAAACAGCCAGTAACCAGAGCATAGCATATAGCATTAAAATGTTTGATGGGACTTCGTCCACAGATTTCAAAGAATGGTCGAAGACATTGAAAAGTTCTCATTCCTCCACAATACTAACGATGAACAAAAACAATTACTGGCATATAAAACAAGTAAGGGACATGTAGGGGACTATATAAAGAGATTCTTAGAAATACCCAATAGGACTTGGGATGATCTTAGGGGCTAACTTGCCGCCAGATTCTCTGATGTGACCGACATGTCACATGCGTTCTCCCTTCTTAGCAAGGTCAAACAAGGACCTAACGAAAACGACCAGTTGTTCTCAGAACGACTTCTAAGTCAAGCAGAAGAAGCTTATAATAATGTTAATGGACCGGGACGTGAGATTGTTCAACCCAATTGGTTGAATTGTTTACAGATGGACTGAGAGATGATTCTATAAAATTTGAAGTTATGCGTCTGCAACCCCCGAACCTAGAAGCGGCAATAAAGGCCACTATAACAGAACAAAGCCCGAGAAAACGATTTGCTTTAAACGAAGCGAGATGAATAAGCATATGGGTAGAGACGAGAGCGAATCTATGCAAGTAGATCACATACTCCCTAGGCTGCTTTAAATGCTGGTCGAAAGATCAAATTTCTAAATTCCGTCCGCATAACGGGTACCAGAGGCATATTGGGAGACCCAACTATTCAAAAAACCAGAAGGGTCGGATCACCATAATACTGACGGCGGTCCGACGAAAATAAATAATAAATTGCCTGCTTTACAAATCGCTTTAGCTGGTAGCTCGAACTCCTGTTTAATAACAATAGATACAATAAAGTTAAGGTCACTAATTGATACAGGCGCGATGTGTTCCATAATGCATGAAAGAGTATACAATTCTTTAAAAAAACACACCAAAATTAGAAAATAAGAGCGCTAACTAACAATCAGTAGACGGTAGTTTCCTAAAGGTGTTAGGAAATATAAATCTTAAATTTGAAATGAGAGGTGAGAAACTAGAACATCCTTTTTATGTAATATCAGAAATGAACAGAAACCTTATTCTGGGGCATGACTTCATGCAAACTTTTGGTGTAAGAATGTATTTTGACCAAGGGTGCATGCGTATTGGAAAGACTATGATCCCATTCGTACCATACATACAAGTCTCGTCGCTTGTCAGACTCCAATCAAGCGTTAAACTACCACCACATTCTATGGTCCTATGTAAGGGGAAAATTAAAAATTCTGCACATCGCCAGTATAAAGGAAAATCCCTCATTGTCTCGGACTGTGAAACAGGCTATATGGAAAAAAGGCCTGATGTACAATTAATCAACTCAGTTATTAAAGTCGATAGAAAACTTACACTACCACTCATGTTAGTAAATCATTCAGGCGCGACATACAGAGTTAACAAGAGGAGAATAATTGCCCGCCTAGATACATTCCAAGAGGTAATCACTGTACACAAGCTCTATGGGCATTATCGAGAGAAAGAACAAAAAGGTTATGAAGAAGTATTGTCCCACATATATGCGCCCCCTGAATACAAACGGAGAATATCTGAGTTAGTATACAACAATTAAGATGCTGTTGCGTTCTCAGAAATGGACTTAGAAAGAACAGACATTCTCCAAATGCGAATAGATGCAGGGGATAGCCCGCCTGCAAACTGAGGCCATATAAAACAGCACTGATCGACGTGCCGATTATTGAGGTGGCCGTTGATCAGTTGTTAAAGGCAGGAATAATAAGTCGGTCAAGGTCCCCTTATTCTTCGCCGTGTCTGTTGGTTCCGAAGGCAGATGGAACCAAGAGATTTGTCACTGATGATTTTAGAAGACTTAATAGTGTAACAGAGTTACTCATTCCCAGTTCCGCTGATTGTTTCAGTTTAGGACAACTTGGCGGATGTCAAGTTTTTAGTTCCCTAGATCTTTTTGCGTGATTTTTCTTTATTTCATTACACCCTGCAGATAGAGAACGCACTGCGCTCAGCACACCAAGTGGGCTTTTTGAGTACAACCGCACTGCGTTTGGGCTCAAAAACTCGCCTAGCTACTTTGGCGAGATGATGACCCGGGCACTAGAGGGGCTCGAAAAATGTGCCCTACCATACGTAGATGATGTTATAATATTCTCAAAATCTGTTGAGGAACATATGACTCATTTGAAAATTGTAATGGAGAGAATGAAGACCCACTGTCTCAAGATGAAGTTGAGTAAATGCCAATTCATGAAACCGCAGACCAAACATCTGGGCTTAATAGTAAGCAAAGATGGGGTAAAGCCCGACCTTAAAAAGGTGGAGTCAATTTGGGGCCTAGCTGCGCCCACGAATGTGAAGGGAGTGCGAGGATTTTGTGCTATGATAGGGTACTATAGGCGCTTTATCCCAAACTTCAGTGAAATAGCGTGCCCGCTATTTAAACTGACTAACGCTTTAAACTGACTATGCACGGTTCAAATGGGACGAAAGCTGTCAGAAAGTTTTACCTCTTTTAGCGTACCCATATATGACTAGGAGATTCCTCATATACACAGGTGCATTGGTTCTGTTTTATGTCAAAGGGACACAGATGAACAAGGAATGCCTATAGAAAAATTGTTATACTTTCTCTCTCACAAACTAACGGACACTCAAACCGTTGGGCCACCATAGAAAAAGAATTGTACAGTATTGTCTATAGCTTACAAAAGTTTCAGCATTACTTAAGTGGATCGAAGGTGAAAATCTTCACGGATCATCGCCCCTCCAATATGTCCTAGATAAACAACCATTTGGTAATCGTAAGATGAACTGTGCTATGTTATGATGTTTGCTATGCTATGTTATGCCAGAAAGTCGCATTTCTCTTCACCGGACATAAATTGGCTGGCTACCCAGAATCCTTTGCGATGTGAGTACCTATTAAGAAGGCGGCACTAATAAATAGACCCGGAATTCTTTACAATTTTTTCGGATTATTTCTGACTAAAGAACCCATCGATGTATAATAATTGAAAGCAGAATAGTAAAATGTGTTACCAATAACGATTAATTAAAAATATAATTCTAATTTCCAGTATAAGAATTACGAATTGAATTTTATGTTCAGTCATCGCGAAGTACGTAATAGGAACCGCCACATAACTATCTTGAATACATTATCCGGGCATTTGAAGTTTCCGTAATATTGTCTTGTGCTTCGATTTCTTAATAGTTATTGAATAAATAATGCATTAAATTGACTGCAAAAGTGTACATTGATACTAAAGGTCAATCGCGGTGGTCAAAAGTTATTGTCCCCGCGTTGAGTGGACTGTCCGCCGATCGCGGGGACAAAATCAGTGTGTCCGCGGTGAGATAAAATCCCCGCGTTGAGTGTGATTAGTCGTAATCCGCGTGGCAGCAACTGTACTTGATATCTATAATAAAACACCTAGCATAGCATACAGCATACAGCACAGCACAGCACACACAGCACACAGAACACCACATTTTTTATTATTAAAACAGTTTCTGTTAAATTTACAGGCGATGAGTATAGAGAAGCCCATGTATGTCAACAATTCTCCGCAGCAGGAACCCAGTTACAATAAGTAACATGACAACAGACTGCGACAGTCATGCATTTATGGGCGCACGAGACGCTCAACAACAACAGCGTGCTGATACTACGAAAATGGAAAGGTCAGCCGATGTTATACACCTAACCAAATCAATGAAAAAAATAATTAAAAAAGCAAATGTTAGTAAAAAAATATATCGGTGACCGCGTACACATGGAGTACAAAAAAATTACACGCAGAAGTTGGCAGCAACATATATCTACTTAAAAGAAAAGCAAAATTATTGAAGACAGCAATCGTCAAATGCCTTTCTGGAAAGTGTGGAGAAGCATGTCGTAAAAGTTCATTTGTTTGTTCGGGATTACCACCTTCAAATTGCTGGCAGCCTAGTTTTTTGCCAAATGCAAAGCAAAAGCTTGAAATTAAAGGTTCAGACAGAACATTGCTAATGATGTGCCTCGATATCAGGCTCGTTAAATTGACAATTGAAAAAACTCGATTTCATGCAGATACCAACAAGCTGGAGGCATCTCATCGTGGATATAATGTCTCGAGTCAAAAGGATGTCACTTTTCGACGAAATGCAAAAGGTCGCAAACTAAGCGCAGCCGCCCGATTGAATGATGGTCGTGCAAATTCAGCTCTAGAAAAATCAGCTGCAGTTGGAGCACCACACCGAGAAAAGACGAAGGTTTTGCGCAAAAACACGAAGGTTTTGCGCACTTTAGAACAATTGCAGGACTAAAATGACTACGACAAATTAAGACAAAAATCACACAAATACAAAACAAGACGGTACCAAACAAAATTAGAAAATTTCAAAGCGTGTGACGAAAAGCGCCAGGGTTTAATAACATACGCGACCGATGTTCTAGACTTGATAAATAACAGGGACGTGTCTTTGAATTACATACATTATTTTATGCATTATCAGTTATAGCAGTAGAAGTAGGTGGGTGGGGTACACTTTTAACATTGATAATACTGGAGATAAGCAATTTTAATCAAAACACCAACCTTTAACTGTAGCAGGCAATTTTGGTACTGGCCATGACGTACACAGGTCTTCGGAATACTGTAGGTACATAGTTTTCTCTCTAAATTAATGGAATGGGGTTCCAAACTCAGATGATCCGGTCGCAAACAATGGCTGTTGTGGCAGAGATGACTTACAACATGTTTCGTGGAATGTTAGATACTTGACGTACACACATGTACATTGCTCTATGAGCTGTGACGTTTAACTGTGTATATCCACCACTTCCATCATAATGACGCATACTCTGTCGTCCATATTGTAATCCAGAACGGGGTTTTGACAGTCCATATTCAACATTGTAAAGAATGCAATCCGTTTTCCTCACTGAATAGTCTATTTTCGTTTGTAATATCATTAAATATTTGTTAAAATCCAATGTTGGTTCACTGAAAGTCATCCTAAAATGTTAAAATGAACTTTTTCACACACTTGAACACTGAATCTGGGAAATATTAATCCATGTCAAGGGAGGCATGCCTTGTAAGCGTCTAATGATTGAGTCCGTTCAAGTCTCACTACACAGTACACTTTTACTATGTTGGCCTATATGAATAAAGTTTACTGGGCCATTTCGAACCTAAAGTTTCCAAGCTAAAAGCCACTTATTTATGAAACACAGTCATTTGCCCACACAAAAATATACAAAATATGGTAAGTTGACCAGGTTTTTTTAAAATTGGAGTGGTGGCATCCTTTGCACTATTTTGGGCTTTTACTCCAGAGTTTGTACCAGAATTCCTACACTGCTTCAACCCCCATAAAACTCATATTCTGGTGTCAGTTTCGTCTAATAGCTGCACAACCAATTTCAGACTGTGTTCATCTCGCCTGCAACAGCAATACATATATCTGTCAGCAATTATTAAAAATATTTAAAACCGAACAACACACTACTACTTTTTATGGCGCAAGTTTTATCCTACCGTGGCTTTTAAGGGAGTTAACTGTGTAGTGAGACCTTCAAAGCATATTTTATTAATGTCCATTGACTGTTATAAACATTTGATCTATTTAATTTTGTGTATTGACAAGAAATGCCCTTTGGTATGACAATTCAGATAGTGTAAAAGTTAAAAAAAATATCTTTGACTTTTGTCGATTTTAGACTTTTGTCCTTGGTATTCACAAGACCATATCTCCGCAAATAATCATTCGATTTGCATTTTAAGCTTGTTATGAAAATGACAACACCAAATCCTCATTTAAGAAACATCTTAACACGTTTTCCTCTCCTATTGGTTTACCACCACTAATTACATGTAAGCCTCCGAGGTGTAGTCGAATGTAGTTCCTATAATAAAAAGTAATCCCTCCTTTTTTGATGAAAACGTGCATTATAAGTAGGGGAGAACTGCCCATTTCTATTCGATTTTGTGGTTGTATGTATAAGAAACGTATTAATAAGTTTTACTGGATCACTGATGAACATTTTCGAGATTTCGACTCTTACACTTTGTGAGCAATGAAAACAGTCAATCATTGAAAACATCTGTACCCTTGACCTGTTTAGTAAACAAACAAGAACTTTCATACATGTCTTGTGACCCCACCTTTTCTGGTGATTTTTCAAGTGGAAAATTAGTTTTCTATATGAACATTACACTGCTGCATTATCCAACTTGAGTTGAATTTGCAGCAAATCATTAATATGTGACACTTTAACATTGGTGTCTATGGGAAAAATAATTAGTGGTAAAATACCTATAAGAGATACGTGCAGTAATTAGGACTCGTTTAGATTCGTACCTAGGGACACTTTTCCGATAGTTATTGGTAAAATAAGCTAAGAAATATTTTCTTCCATATTTTTTTCTTAGGTTTTGAGCGTTTTTAGTCCAATTTTGTTTATAAAAGCCGTAATTTTCAGTTTCATTTTTTTTTTCATGTTTAAAATTACGTGTTTGTGAAGTGCTTGCAATTGAACTATAGCTTTTTTGTATCAACATGTAGGGTTGCATGTGTGCAACATGTTTACATCAATTAAATCTGCATGGCAACAGGTTTGGTAGGCATGAAACCACTAATCTTTCCCCTACCCCTCTAAAATGGATACTGTGTAAAAATGAAGATTATGTAAAAGATAAAATATTGTTCCTTATCATTCAAACTCGACTTGGTAGCGTTCAGCTAGTATAACTTTTGATTTTAGCGGTATTTTTATATTATTGAGCTCGTATTCGCTACTATAATAAGGTACTGTACCACCAATTTTGAAGAATGTGCTTAAAAAATCAATTTTGGCATGACAATCGACATACATTGGCATATTCCTCGTCCTAATTGTACCTAAAAAGCATATTTCATTAATGTCCATTGACTGTTATAAACATTTGATCTATTTAATATGGTGTATTGACAAGAAATGCCCTTTGATATGACAATTCAGATAGTGTAAAAGTTAAAAAAAAATATCTCTGACTTTTATCGATTTCAGACTATTGTCTTTGGTAATCACAAGACCATATCTCCGCAAATAATCATTCGATTTGCATTTTAAGCTTGTTATGAAAATGACAACACAAAATCCTCATTTAAAAAACATCTGAACACGTTTTCCTCTCTTATAGGTTCACCACCGCTAATGACATGTAAGCCTCCGAGGTGTAGTCGAATGTAGTTCCTATAATAAAAAGTAATCCCTCCTTTTTTGATGAAAACGAGCATTATAAGTAGGGGAGAACTGCCCATTTCTATTCGATTTTGTGGTTGTATGTATAAGAAGCGTATTAAAAAGTTTTACTGGATCACTGATGAACATTTTCGAAATTTCGACTCTTACACTTTGTGAGCAAAGAAAACAGTCAATCAATGAAAACAGCTGTACCCTTGACCTATTTAGTAAACAAACAAGGACTTTCTTACATGTCTTGTGACCCCACCTTTTCTGGTGATTTTTCAAGTGGAAAATTAGTTCTGTATATGAACATTACACTGCTGCATTATCCATACTTGAGTTGAATTTGCAGCAAATCATTAATATGTGACACTTTAACATTGGTGTCTATGGGAAAAGAAATTAGTGGTAAAATACCTATAAGAGATACGTGCAGTAATTAGGACTCGTTTAGATTCGTACCTAGGGACACTTTTCCGATAGTAATTGGTAAAATGAGCTCAGAAATAATTTTTTCATAGTTTTTTCATAGGTTTTGAGCGTTTTTAGTCCAATTTTGTTTATAAAAGCCGTAATTTTGAGTTTATTTTTGTGTTCATGTTTAAAATGACGTCTTTGTGAAGTACTTGCAATTGAACTATGTTTGTTTTTATATCAACATGTAGGGTTGCATGTGTGCAACATGTTTACATCAATTAAATCTGCATGGCAACAGGTTTGGTAGGCATGAAACCACTAAATCTTTCCCTTACCCCTCTAAAATGGATACTGTGAAAAAATGAAGATTGTGTAAAAGGTAAAATATTATTCCTTATCATTCAAACTCGACTCGGTAGCGTTCAGCTAGTATCAATTTTGATTTTAGCGGTATTTTTTACAGTATTGAGCTCGTATTCGCTACTATAATAAGTTACTGTACCACCAATTTTGAAGAATGTGCTTAAAAAATCAATTTTGGCATGAAAATTGACATACATTGGCATATTCCTCGTCCTATATTGTACCTAAAAAGCATATTTCATTAATGCCCATTGACTGTTCTAAACATTTGATCTATTTAATATGATGTATTGACAAGAAACAAGAAATGCCCTTTGGTATGACAATTCTGATAGTGTAAAAGTTAAAAAAAAAATCTCTGACTTTTATCGATTTCAGACTATTGTCCTTGGTATTAACAAGACCATATCTCCGCAAAAATTCATTCGATTTGCATTTTAAGCTTGTTATGAAAATGACAAAACAAAATCCTCATTTAAGAAACATCTGAACACGTTTTCCTCTCTTATAGGTTTAACACCACTAATTACATGTAAGCCTTCGAGGTGTAGATGAATCGTATTTCTAGCACGTCGTTATAACCTCACATGAACGCCGAGCGGAGCTAGGTGTTATTCGAAGGAAAATAAAGCTAATTATACCGAGATGACATCGAGCGAAGTGACATTATACAGCTAATTTTACCGAGCGAAGCGAGATCTTGTGCATAGAATATAACATACATGTAAATTAAGACAGTTTGCTTTCGATTCTCTTCTATTCTATTCTATTCAGTGTTTTCGCAGGCTCAGTCCATTCAATTCAACTTATTTATTTTTTACAATCTAATTTGTTCAAAAACAACAAAATCCACGATTTAATGCTTGATTACGTTTAAACAAAAGTGAATGCGTCGGTATTTATTACTTAAAAAAATAAAGATAGAATATAATAGCCTGGTTCTCTGGATTAAAATAGAATAGAATATAATAACTTTTATTTTCCTATCAAGGACCATCACTGGCATTACACTCACAGTACTAGGTACTACCTTTGTGAAGGGCAAAACTATAACCAGTCTTTGATTGCAGTAAACGTATAAGTTAAAATGATTCATTTAGAAACAACAACACATGTAAAAACAATCCAAAATATAATCAAATTTGGTGTAAAAGCACTCGAGCAGATGTTTTGATTTTGCATTGAGTTTAGAAAACTCCACTGATGTACAATGTAAAAAAGAGTATGATAATGGACCTTTGGAAACGGCCGAGCACGACACATACGAAATATTGCAGTCTCGGTTTGATTGAGACTGTTCATGAGCGGTAGTGAAATATGCTAGCTACCGCTCACGCCCTCTAGCCCCGGATTGAGCAGAACTCAATATTCATAAAATCAATAGTACACAATTTTAACCATCCCGAAGATGGCATGCATACGGCGGTGAACATGGGGTTATTTGCTTCCCCATGTCGTACGGCGTATGGTCCCAGTATCTAATAAAATTAAATGCCCCGAAGTGCGAAATAAACATAATGGAATTTAGTTGGGAGCAGCGGTTATGAAGCCTGCGTATCACAAGGAACAGCCAAACGACTAAATTAAAAAGCAGACAACATATCCTATAAGTGGTTAAACAATACCCAGAGCCTTTTATCGGCCGGAGTAGTGGAACCACCGAATCAAAAATTAAGTAAGAAAACAAAAGAAATTGAAAATGTACCACCGATAACTAAATATAAGTATCGGGCTCAGCGATCTCCAAAGATCGAATGAATAACAGTACTGATTGCAAGCGCGGGGAGACGTTTTACTGCCGCCACACTGCACAAGCAACGCCACTGTGCTATAAAAAAAAGTATGATAATGGACCTTTGGAAACGGCCGAGCACGACACATACGAACTATTGCAGTCTCGGTTTGATTGAGACTGTTCATGAGCGGTAGTGAAATATGCTAGCTACCGCTCACGCCCTCTAGCCCCGGGTTGAGCAGAACTCAATATTCATAAAATCAATAGTACACAATTATAACAGTATGAGTATTGCACACATTATTTAATCGCTCTAGTCTATTAACTTAAAACGACGCTTGCCACTGTTCAGCAATAAAAAAATCAACGATTTAATGCTTGATTATGTTTAAATAAAAGTGACTGCGTCAATATGAAAGTTAGTTTTACTAGATCTATATTTTTATATTAGGTCTACATGCGGTGATTTTCACTTGAAAGCAGTCCAATTTCATTGAAAATACAATATGACAAAAGGACTAAGAAAGCTGGCTAAGAGCTGACCATCCTACCTAATAGTAAGATATGTCTGAGATTGTGTGAACTGTGTCATTGCTTTTTGTTCAAATTGTATTTAACAACCTACTGCGCCATTAAAGTCTCAATTACACTTACTAATAATAAAATTCACCAGAAACAATAGTTATATGAAATAATAATTGTTCGCCTACCTTTTTATCCTTAAATTGTTTTTGCGAAACCAAAGGCGGTAAGTGAAATATCCTTTCTTTTGCTTAAAAGTACAAACGTAAACCTTTTTTGTTCTTTGTAGACAAAGTCAAGCACGTACTGTACCGCAGACGTAATTGTACGTCACCATTATGACAATTTTCAATGCTGATTACGTCAGTCAGCGACGTTCGACGCAATTGTAATTTCAAGAGGGGATGTAGAGAGTGGTGACTTGGGAACTAGGTATTAACCGAACTGATTATTTCAAATGACACATCAGCAATGATTTGTTTGTTTGGTGGTTTGTATGGTGTTTTACGTCATTTTCAACACATGTAAGGTTATATATGACGGTGGATTTTTGTGTGGTGGAGGCAGACCACCCATTTGTCCTGGGTAGAATCAATACTATACACCTCCCGCCATCCGTAAGGATCGACACATCCTCACAAGTCGAGCTCCCAGTGGGATTCGAACCTGCAGCGGTGAGAAGCGAGAAGGTTTACAACGCAACGTTCAGTATCACATGAAACAATTCATTCCTATTCCTTCCTACTTGATCATTGCTGCTAACTGAAGGCATTTACATTTAGGAAATAGGAATAGATTGGATCATCCCGAGAAGTCTCATAAAAAAACATGTATGCATACATATTTATACTGATCATGCTTATTCAACTTCACCTGACACTTACTCATAATTCAAGTCATTTTTTCCCAACTGTGGCCGATTTGCTTCACAATTATTATTATTCATTGAATTATTTTATTTATTATTATTATTTTATTTATTTTGGAAAATATTTCCACCACTTAACTTGTTCAATATTGTTTTGATCTGGATATGTTCATAGAAGAAAGTTTATCTAAAATGTTTCATAATATCCTGCTCCCACAAAAACAATGCATGTATTCAATATTTTTTTCACAAATTAGGTAGTTTTTGCGCTTTTTTTCTCCACCAAAATGACCAGGCTAGGGTCAGGAGTCTTCACAATTTTTAGGGGGTAAAAGCCCTGCAAACATTACAATGGAAATCACACTGCAGTGCTTGGTTTAATTTAGTTTAAACTTATTTATTTTACATCGATTGTAGCGAAAGATCTATGAACTAATTTGAATCACTCTCGATGTCTTCCTTTGTAGATCCAGTACTAAGCAATGCAGATAAAGTGTCTTGCTCAGGGACACAAAGCATATGGCAATGGCGGGAATCGAACTCACGACTTTTGGATCATGGGTCCAACGCTCTACCACTAGACCGCATCGTTCCACGGTTTGATTTGTAAGTAATAGAGTATAATGTGTATAATCCCATTTCGATTTCGAATAGTTATGCTTAAATAATTTGTTGAATTTGTTTTTTTTATGTGATGATCGCAAAGTTTGTATGTGAATAGTAGTGGGTTGCGTTTTTTGTGTGTCCCTTAGAACGGAGCAACTGAGTTGGGTTTAGAAAATCCCTATGTCATAAGGTATTACAGTATGAGTAACCATTTTATTTACTTAAACCGACGCTCGCCATGAGGCAGTGCCTTATTCATATTAAGTAGTGGAGAACTGACAATTTCTATTCGATTTTGTGGTTTTATGTATAAGAAGCGTATTAATAAGTTTTACTGGATCACTGATGAACATTTTCGAAATTTCGACTCTGTGCTTACACTTTGTGAGCAATGGATACAGTCAATCAATGAAAACAGCTGTACTCCTGACCTGTTTAGTAAACAAACAAGAAGTTTCTTACATGCATTGTGACCCCACCTTTTTGGTGATTTTTCAAGTGGAAAATTAGTTTTCTATATGAACATTACACTGCTGCATTATCCATACTTGAGCTCAATTTGCAGCAAATCATTAATATGTGACACTTTAACTATGGTGACTTGTGTCTATGGGGTATAATACCTCAAAGTGAACTAGTTATTATAGTGTAGTTACCTCCCTTAGTAAACATTTCGCCATTTACATATTGACCTTGTCAACTGTTTATGTTAGTTATATGTTCTGATAATCATGATAATGGATTGATGGAGCTTTATGAGAATTTAAATATTGATTGTATTAAACTATAAACGCTTACAATCAACGACAAGGTATTTTATATTGTTTACTTTAATAATATCGCTTTCATTGAATCGTAGCCTTCCTTTACGATGTTAAAGGGACACACGGCACTCTTGATTTTTTGAAAACTCACGGCGTCCCGTTAGTTTTTCTAGTAACTTGCATTCTTTCAGTCATTAATATTAATTGTTAGAATAGTTCAAAGCAAATTGTTTTTACATATTATTGACTTTTGATAATATTGCACCAATAATATATTTAAAAAATGTGTAGAATAATGAAGGAAATGGAATTATCAATTTTTTATTTAATTATAAGCAAGCAGTTTTAAAGCCAAAATGATACAGGATTAATAAATCGATGTACTTCAAGTAGACATATCATCACATCACACAACAACACACAGATAAAAGTCCAGACATTGTGCCTATAATCGTCAGGTAGGACGCCTGTCGTAGGTTGAGGGACTATAATCCTTAGAAATACACTTGTAATGCAAGGTATAAAACTCAAGATTGCCATGTGTCCCTTTAATATTCATCGGGCTGTGTATGGTCAGAGTAGTTCATATAGTAAAACAGGGGGATCATGTCCTCTCACGCGAGGCAGAGTTGCCCTCTTGGTTTTAAGTCAATATATCTAAGTATTACTACATTCGTGGGATGTGAGGGTGGGGTTGGGACATAAAAACAAATGGCCGATAATGAACAGAATGAATACGATGTGAAGTGAATTAATTCAGTGCATTCCCAAACCGTTGTGCGAGGGCGCCACTGCACATACATCAGCTAGAAAAGTTACTTCCCTTGATAAGCATTCCATACAGTGTATTGTTAGGGCAAGATGTGATGTTAATATGCGATGGTAGGATGCGATGGTAAGATATGCGATGGTCGACGGTAAGATGCGATGGACCATCGACCATCGCATCTTATCATCGCAACTTACCATCGACCATCGCATCTTACCATCGACCATCGCAACTTACCATCGACCATCGTATCTTACCATCGATCATCGCATCTTACCATCGACAATTTTACCATCGAATCTTACAACGCATCTTACCATCGACCATTGCATCTTACCATCGCATCTTACCATCGACTTACGGCACACATACTACGACCACTCTTGGTATCGAACTTGACCAAGTTTTCCATTCCCGAATATTGCAAACAAGTGTTTGTGGGCGAGTGAGGGTGCATACCATACATTGGAGGAACACATGAAACATACTTATATAAAGGAAAGCGGACACATTTCACAATCAGCTTTTTAAATGACACTAATTGATTATAACTATGCATAAAACATGCAGTGCCTCACTTTTTAAGGTCAAGCATACTTATATTTTACTGATTGTCTGAAGGCCTTAAGAAACATTAAGAGCTTGGTGGGGCAGGGGCTGTCTGGCATTTATATAGTCAATCCGCATACAGGGTATTGATCCAGGTTTTAACAAGGATGTCCGCAATTCGAGGTTGGTGAGTATTTATTGGAGAATTTATATAGGCGCGCTCCCCGCCACCCTTCCTCTTCCCACTGGAATCTACTCAAACCTAGTCACATAAAGGTGACAATGCCAAATGTGTTGTACGTCTGAATTCCGAATTCTGAATCCTCAAATTCCGAAGTTTGAAGTCTGATAGATTGCAAGCGTCCATAGGTGAGCTATAATTCCGTAATAAGGCCAAACAAAAACTATGTGTGTTTAGGGTAACATGCCAGAAAAGTAGGTAGTGTAGGTACGGATTTATTTTCTCTTTCTTTTATATAGGTACATAGCATTTTTTACCCAAAACAGCCTTGCTTTTTATATTTTTCTGATAAACTGGAAACAAATTGCTAGGTTTCAATCGAAAAAATAGGTAGGGCTGGGTTATTCTAGACACACATAATTGTTTGCAATGCCTAAGTTGAACGCTCATATACAATTAATTAGAATTGAACAAAGCAGGTTTTGTTCACAAAAAGCCAATAACCCACCCATCCAACATGGTTGAATAGTTTTCATTACACTCGTATAAACATATTTATCAATTTCATATTTAATAAAATCGTTTCACTGACAAACCTGAGATTATATTGAGAGAGAGAGAGAGAGAGAGAGAGAGAGAGAGAGAGAGAGAGAGAGAAACGAAGAAGATGCCTAATTTACATTACTATTGATGCGATGGTATGATGCGATGGTCGATGGTAAGATGTGATGGTAAGAAGCGATGGTAAGATGCGATAGTCGATGGTCCATCACATCTTACCATTGACCATCGCATCTTACCGTCGCATCTTACCCTCGAATCTTACCATCGCATCTTACCATCGCATCTTATAATCGACCATCGCATCTTAACAGGGTTCTCAATAAGAACCGGCCGCTGGCCGAAATGAACACTTCAAATGGCATTTGGGCCGGTTCAAACTCGTTCAAAAAAAAAGAAAAAAAGAAAAAGATTAGGACAGTGACATGGATAGTATGTGTTATTTAACTTTGTAGAGATAATGGAAAGCATTTGCTGTTGAATTTTGTAGTTATGTGGATATGTGGTGTTCAGAATACAATTTTCAAATGGATATGTGTTGTTGAAGTTTGGTAAATAAATATAATTGTCAACATACTGCACTACCTCTAAATACAGATACAACTACCCCACGCCTAGGCCTGTTACTTTTTCAAAAAGGCCTCTTGCAAAGTTATTGACAACCCTGATCTTACGATCGCAACTTACCATCGACCATTGCATCTTACATCGGTCGATGGTAAGATGCGATGGTAATATGGCACTAACAGGACACCGCATGAAATGCTTATCAAGGGAAGTAACTTTTCTAGCTTATGCATGTGCAAGTGGCGCCCTCGCACAACTGTTTGGGAATGCACTGAATTAATTCAATTTACATCGTATTAATTCTGTTCAGTATCGGCCATTTGTCTTTATGTCAATTTGATTCTGCTGTCAATGGATTGTGTGCTTTGGTCTTGCATTAGTTCAGATTCCTATAGATTGTTTCACATATCGGTAAATTGAATGGGTTACTTTTAAATTGGTTCACATTCTCTTGGTTTGATTCATGTTTCCGACTGAACTGTTAAGCATTGCACTGAATCGTTTCAAGTTCGATTAGATGGTTTGAAAAAACACTCCGGATTATTTCACAAAGCATCGGATTGTTTTAAGTTTGGTTAGATGGTTTTAAAAAAGTCGTGAATCAATTAAAGTTACATTGAATTAAATATAATACCGATGAATTAATTCATCTTTGACTGGATGATTTATTAAAAACATATTTTTGGCGGTAATGGTCGCCCATACAAATGTCTATTTAGTTCCAGATTTAAATTTGCCCTGTTCGCTATACGATAGAAAAAAAAAATCTGAAATTATTGTACTCTAACCGTGTGAATTATTTAATATTGTGTTTTTTGCACCAATATTTACCTAAGGCCAAATAAAACAATATCTGTGTTTCCGGTGGCCCGATCGACCCTATTTTTAAGGGGCCGACCCTAAAACGTTTTATGCAAATATTTAAAAAAAATCAGTTTGTTCTGAACAATGATTTATCACATAGCTTACATCATAGAAGTGAAACATAACACAATTCTATATTTTCTGTAATCCACTGGATACTGGTGTTATATGCAAATTATTACCAAATTACACAGCAAAGTCGAAAATATGTAGGTAAGCCACATGATTTGCCTGGAATGCCATATGATACATTCAGAGTTTAACGTTTTTCTTTCAGTTAAACAATGCGATGCTAATTAACAACTAATTAGTAAAGTGCATGTTAAACTGAGGTCTTCTGGTTTAAAGTGTCCTATTATACTGAGGGAAAAAGGTTTAGCAAGTTGTTGTTGCACCCTGGAAATAATACATTTTTGGTTGTAAAATCAAGAAACTACTGCCATAAACACACTATTTTATTAAACACACATCAACAACAGTCGAACATCTTAACGAATAAATGAACGTAGGGGTCAAGCTCGTAAAGTTCCAAAATGTCAGTATATCTTGTGTATACAGTATTATTTCATCTAAAAAACTTGCTAACCTGTTTTCCCTCAGAATATTTGTAACTGGAATGAGTAATTTAACTGGGGCGATCTTATATAGAGGTAAACTGATGACAACATGGCAGAGAAACTTTCAGTTGTATTATCAACTTGTATGAGGCTTATGAGATCAATAGAATCTCGCAATATCTTGCTAAAAAAAAACAAAAAAAAACGAAATGACTACAGGCCTACCCTATATTTTTAGAGTATGCAATAGGAACTTTTTTGACCTAATGTTATAACGATATTTAATCGATACGTATCAGAATACATGTATGTGAGTATTGTATAGAAAATCTCGAATATTTACATACTGCTTTGTTTTAACCATCTTGTAATTGCCTAATGTTTTTTATCCTGAGACGCAATTTCCTGCATTCTGGGGTCCAAAATGACATAGAACTTACTCAAACACTTACTGTAAATCAAGTTGTTTTCAGAATTTTGGAATTCAAAATTGGGACAGTCTCGCCAGAATCGGGACGGTTGGCAAGTATGGACTGTCATAATGTGTAAATTATGTTGACACCAACGTTAGTACTTGAACTTCAACATAACTGATAGCTGGCGATAATCCTAGTTACGATGTCGACGTGACGAATCAAAATTATCAGCCGGCCACTCAAACATTTTTCAATTGTCAGACGAGAAACTCGTGAGACTCTCGTTCTGTACTACGTTTTCCAAATAAGGAGCGTATTTCCATATTTGGAAACGTGTTTACATTTCGATGGAAATGATAAAATCAATGGTATTGAGGGTAATCTCAAATGAACTTTGATCTGTACAATAAAACTTCTGAAAATAATTAGTTCAAAAGAACCGTGATTTGTAATATTACTCGTGTAAGACCAGTGTTTTTAAAACTTTTATTGGGATTATTGGGAATAAAACACAAAGAATACTCGTGTAATCGTTTACAGGATTTTGTAAACGTTTAGGTCCATAATTGTACACGTAAACGTGTACTTGCGTAAACGTTTCAGCCTTAGTCAAGAGTATGAAAAAAGTTGGGTCCCATCCTAAAAAATATGGGGTTTCAGAAATTAAAACCAGATTAATAATTTCCACTTTACTATATTAGAGAAATCGTTTGTCTGCTGTAATATGTGATAGACTTCCAAGAGTGAAGCTTGTTTGTTTTTATAAAAAAAAATGTTTTTAGTTTTTATTCTGAATTTTAATAGGGCACTCCAACAATGCCATTAGAGTAAAAATCGCAGTATCGAAATCAGTGCAACTGAAACAAAGGAACTGGTTGTTTTTGAGTCACATTGATTTAATTTGATTTAAACATATTTTATTGCCAATACTTTACATACAGAGCAAATATAAACATATACGATAGAAATATTATAATGACAAATGGGTTCGGTAACAAGTTCTACCAACATTAGATTAAACCCTTCCCAGTTAACATATTGAAATTGCGAATGTATATGGCTGAGAGTAATAAAATACAATGGCAAATTAATTGAGATAGAAAAAAGCTGAATAAGTAAATAAAATATAAAGAGAAAACATAATAGAGAAAGAAAGAAAGATAGACTAGTGAGAATAATGAGAAAGACTAGTTTACCTCAGTTTGAATTCCAGTCAGTTTAAGAACGTCTAAACGTTATCTAGAAAACATTTGCAAAATATAGTATACGCGCATAGTACGTGTAGATTGTTGAAAAACATCAGAGACAGATTATGAAAACCTATTTGTTTCTCTTATATATGTATAACTGCTTCGAAGAGAGATTCATTTTCTCTGTCAGTTAACTGTTCGCGACCATAAAGGATTGTTCTTATATTTAACGGGTGTAAATGGCGAGTGGATTGAAACAGTTTGAGCCGATATGTGAAAAAAGTGTTACACTGGAAAAAATAATGTTTAGCATCTTCTACTTCAAAACCGCACTCGCATACGGGTGAATCGCGTAAATGGTTAAGGTATAAATCTCTATTAAGATTACTACACAAATTCCTCATTTTGGCATGTAAAACAGAAAATAATCGTTGACCACTTAAGTAGTATTTTGGTACCTTTGTACTCGGAAATATAGATGTTAATAGTCGTCTCTTGAAAATTGATATAGATTCCGAGTTTCGTATTTCTACGGACAGATTATTCCATAGGTTAAGAGAAGACGGAACAAACGATTTGTTGTATATTTCAGTTCTCCTAGCAATTGTGGCATAGTTGTCGTTATTTCTGAGATGGTATGCACTGACATCTCCTACTAGCTGCGGAAAGATATTTGAGATATAATTTGGAACGGATCCATTTTTAACATTATAGACTGAAATACGTTTTTGCATTTTCCTTCTATCGGAAAGTGATACCCATCCTATTTCAAATATAAAACGATGTATGGATACTGAACGAGTCAGTCCCGTCACAATACGAGCTGCTTCATATTGTAACTTTTCCAAGCTATCTTTTTCGAAAGAAGTACATCTTTCCCGTGTAATGGAAGCATATTCCAATATTGGACGCATATCCGTTATTACTTAATGTTACTCCTAGATGTTTGTGGTTGTCAACAAAAGTCAACGGGCCATTGTCTAGATATAAAGTTGGACGACGATCATTATTAATTAAGAAAAGAACATTACTTCTGTTTTACTGTGTGTTAAATTAATGCTCTCAAGTATATCCTACTTGATAACAATTCAAAACTAAATGAAAATTAATGAGTTATGAGTTAGTAGAGGTGCGCGGTATTACTTGTTAACATCGGTATTTAGCTTAGGCGGTATGCACAGCGGTATGTTTGAGTCCGAACCGGTACTTCGGCTCTTCCCGTAACCGAGAAAAATACGGAAATTATCGAAGAAAACATATGTTTTATTTCTCTAATTCACGTTTGTTTGCTGCTTCATTGTGAATATAACACATTTACTCAAACAATTAAATATATAGCTATAGACAATATCATTACAAATAAGTAAATATAAACAACAAAATAACAACAAACTGTAAAGTGGTAAGTTTATGATTGTTATGGCTACCTTTGGAGCTAATAGAATAGTCCTATGTTATCCTGCAATATATGAATTCATATTTTTACAGTTACAAACGTACACGGTATATCGCGGTATGTAGCACGGTATTTGCTAAAACGCCGTATACCGCCGTACTTTATTTGTTCACGGTACCCAATTCTATGCGTTAGATCTAACTCATTACTTTTCATTTAGTTTTGAAATGTTTATCTACATGTCTTGTTAACAAGTGTTACTGCAATGTCAACATTAAAATGGTTGATTTAGCTTCTTTTTTTTTTAATTTGTTCTGAAAAAAGATTTATCACAATATATTGAGGTAAACTGACATCACAGAGAAACTTTAAGTTGTATCATCAACTTGTTTATGAGATAAATGCTTGTAGAATTCACAATATCTGGCTCCAAAAAAAATTAAAAAGCAAACAAAAAAGAAAATGCCTACCGACCTACCCTATTTTTTTAGAGCATACAATAGGAAACTCACTTTTCTTTGGCGTAATGTTATAACGATATTTAATCGAAACGTATCAGAATATATGTATGTGAGTATTGTATAGAAAATCTGGAATATTTACATACTACTGCTTTGTTTTAACCATCTTGTAATTGCCTAATCTTTTTGATTCTGAGACGCAATTGTTTTTTGCCTAATGTCCTTGTATTACTATTATTAACCCTTTAACTTTAAAGTTTTTCTTATTTCATGATTACATTTTGACTTCTGTCCCTACAATTTATCAATTTATGTGACAGTATGAATTTTTCGTTAAAAAAAACAAAGCGAGTACAGAATATTTTTCTGAGACGTGTTGCACTTAGTGATACATTTTACAAGAAAAAATGCACCAAATCATTTCACCGCTGCATACATATATACTTATATATCTTTAAGTCTTTAACTTTTTAGTTTTAGAATAATCTAAAATACATGAGCTGAGAAAATTGATTTTTAAACAAAAAATGATTATTTACTACCGATGATTCTATGCTCCTGCATGCACTGTATATGCACTGAATTAACAGTTATTTCAAGCATCTAATGGAATGTTCAGTATATTTATTTACGTATTTGAACCGAAATCTGTCATATTACGTGTTATATTAATGCATTTTCATACATACAACCTTAATAAATATTAGACTTTCGACATTTGTTATTGTTCACCTCAACTATCACGTGATCGTGACCTTTGCGTCGATAAGTATTGCCAACAAATTCAGACAGTTTCAAAATTACGACCTGCTTTCCCATTTGGCACTCGAAATTCTCTGAACAACATCAACACTGTGGTATACCGTACCCTGGATATTGCTATGTGGTCATATACCACTATTGCATTTCCCATAGGCCTCCATTATAGCCTTTTGGCCTACAACCCCTATTCCTATATCGGAACGGATGATAAAACCTAACTGTTTTTAAAGAACTATCTTAGAGACACTCAAAAATGACCAGCAAATTGGGGATAATCTGATGCTTTCAGCCTCTAATAGTTCACTGAAGGTGGCCACCCCCAGAATGGCAGTAAAGAAATTTTACTTTTTGCAAATATACCCTCAGTTAAATTGTATCTATAAAAATGCAAATTTCAGTCAAAATATCCTAAATCAACATGTTTTATGATGGAAACATAATATTTTGATGTTTTATGGGGATTTGTTATGATTTGGGTAATTTAATCCAATCAGAATCTACCTTACAATCTGACTATATGCCCTAATAGACCATATACTTTTTTCAACCAATCAGAAGCCCCAAATCAATAGTGGTATCTGACCATGTACAGTGAGTATTGGTGAGTATTATCATTGGATTTCGCGACGCCGGAGATCGAACGAGGGTAAGTTCAGTTTCAATTTTTAGTGTTTTTGAGTTTGTTTGATATAAATTTGATAAAAAATTAAATCATTTGATCATTTTCCTAGTCCCCGAAAACCCGAAAATGTTTCGATATTGCTTGAAAGGTAATAAGAAGGCAAAACTCGGCTCTTTACTCACGCAATAAATAAACTAGGGTCAGTCATATTTGATTTTTTTGTTTATATTCTTCCGTAAAAGACTTCTGTACTCACAGGGGAGGGGTTACACCCCCATCTATGGATGGGTATTGCAATAAAATAATCAATTTTACGAAAGCAATTGCAATTGTCAAATGCTTCAGAAGTTCTTCTATACTCCATGTCAGTATAGTTGTTTTTTTTTCTGATCGCCTGAATGTTCAATGAAAGGTTTTTATTAATTCGATCATTACAGGCGCGGATTCATGAATTGTTCCCAAAGGGTGTCTTCTATATTCCAGAAGGGGTCCAAAATCGTACGAACGTCTGCTTACATTGTGATTTTAATAAAACATACCTTATATTTTTGAAATTTGAAATTTTTGAAATTTCTCCATTTGATAACGATTTTGTGGATATTCTGTAATAACCACCTAGGTCACACAACTTCGAAATGCTTCCTTTGCATATACACTGTCAATAAGTATACACAATAATTTATATTTAACATTGAATGTGGTATATACTCTGTAGGTACTCCTTGCATTTACTCAATATTAATGGCCAATACTCGGTACACTTGAAAGCAATACTCGTGACACCGGCGAGCAACACCAAAACAATACTCGGTACACTGACATGCATATTTATTATATAAATGCACTGTCATCTGTGATTCCTTTGTTGATTAAACATTTACAACATAAACTCTGATGCCGGGATCACAATTTGCTCGATTTCAAGTTTTTCGTTTACGGAAGAATATAAACAAAAAAAATCAAATTTGACAGAACCTAGTTTATTTATTGCGTGAGTAAAGAGCCTAGTTTTGCCTTCTTATTACCTTTTTAAGCAATATCGAAACATTTTCGGGTTTTCAGGGACTAGGAAAATGATCAAATTATTTATTTTTTTATCAAATTTATATCAAACAAACTCAAAAACACTAAAAATTGAAACTGAACATCCCCTCGTTCGATCTCCGGCGTCGCGAAATCCAATGATAATACTCACCAATACTCACTGTACATAGCAATATCCAGGGTACGGTATACCACAGTGATCAAAATATTTTTCTTTAAATGTAAAATCAAAATTATGCTCAGAAAAGAGTTCATTCCACTCCTAAACTCCCTCCATGCAGCTTGCTATCAGTTGATAGTGGAATTATTTGATAAGGGGAATATGAATGCCCCTTATCAAGCAAGAGGAATATGAATGCTTGTCAAAACAAACGTGTTTTTTTGTGTGTGGGGGCGGGGTTATTATTTAATAATAATAAATTCTTTATTTCATGGAGGTACAACTCATTAAGATGATACAAACAATTGCACAACACTTATCTTCCATGAGGCCTTCTAATAACAACAACAATTATTAGTAAAACTAATAAACAAGATCAACTGAATATTATACATGCACATAACATTAATAATCTGTTACAAGCTTGCATACAAAACAAGTATTCACTATTAACACAACTTAATTTGAGCAGAACACCTGTTATCTTGAAATAGAATTATAAATAGTTTATAATTGTATTTGAAAGCAAAAATAGCATAAATAGAAACAGAAGTCCGAATATTTTCTGGGATTGAATTCCAAGTCCGCGTGGCAATATAGCTAAAATACTGTTTTAAATATTCGGATTTAGGTCTAGGATGTTTAATGTCATGCTTAATGCATGATCTTAAATTACAACTTTTATTTTCAGAAAATGTTATTAATTTACTTGTGTATTGGTGTAAGATGATGAATTGCTTTATAAACTAAAACACCTAATTGAAATTTACATCTTGTTTTAAATGACATCAAATTCAACTCATTGAAAAGATTTGCAGAAGGTGTATGTAAAGGTTTCATCGAAATCCAGTGTGCAATGCTTTTTTTAAAGTAGCAACCTTTGTAAAATTTGATTTAGTACAATTACTCCAGAGGAGTGAATTTACCTGATATACGATTACAGACTCCGCTTATCTGAACATCCCACTTTAGATGTCGATATATTGTTATTCCGAGAAGTTTTTGAGAAGACACTGACTGATTGTATCAGGCAATTATCTATCGAAAGCCTGAGTTTTCGAGAATGGTTTATTTTATGTTTTGAACCTAATAGCATACATGTTGTTTTTGTAGGATTTATAACCATATTATTTACAGTGCACCATTTATTGATGTTATGTTTCTGGGATTGAATTCCAGTAATTTACTCTCAATGGATGACACATCTAGACCTGTTGCATGTAGCGTGGAGTCATCAGCATACATCTCAACTGAAGCTTCTTTCTTTCGTTGGAAGTTAAAGGTAGATCATTTACATAAATCAAGAGCAAAAGTGGTCCTAGCATGGATCCCTGAGGCACACCTGAGTTGATGATTCTCTCCTCAGATTGATAGTGTCCAACTCTGACTACTTGTGTCCTGTTTGACAGATATGACTGAAACCAACGTATTGTTAAATGCGAAAAATGATACAAATGCAATTTGTATTGTCAAGTCCCCGCTTAGTTGTATAAGTAGGTCTTGCTATACACTTTTATTGGTTACATTAACTTGCATAGTTACATTAACTTGCACTGTCGTCCTTGAATGCTGCTTTCCCTGTCCGATATTTTTATCCTTCTTTTCATAGTATTTTCGCCACAAATATTCACTTCCACAATCAAACTATTTAATTAGAATTTATTAACAATGCGATTTCATGTTTTAAATTTGGAAACGGCCAAGCACGACACATACGAACTATTTGCAGTCTCGGTTTGATTGAGACTGTTCGTGAGCGGTAGTAAAATATGCTTGCTACCGCTCACGCCCTCTAGCCCCGGGTTGAGCAGAACTCAATATTCATAAAATCAATAGTACACAATTTTAACCATCCTGACGATGGCATGCATACGACGGTGATACTGAGTTATATGCTTCCCCATGTCGTACGGCGTATGGTCCCAGTATCTAATAAAATTAAAAGTCCCGAAAAGCGAAATAAACATAATGGAATTAAGTTGGGAGCAGCGGTTATGAAGCCTGCGTATCACAAGTAACAGCCAAAAGACTAAATTAAAAAGCAGACAATCTATAAGTGGTTAAACAATACCCAGAGCCTTTTATCGGCCGGAGTAGTGGAACCACCGAATCAAAAATTAAGTAAGAAAACAAAAGAAATTGAAAATGTACCACCGATAACTAAATATAAGTATCGGGCTCAGCGATCTCCATAGAAGTATCCAATGGCCTAAACTAATACTCAAGTAACTAAAACCACATTGTTCTCTCCTCATGTTCTCCATGTTCCACATCTCCCCCTCTTCTATATAATGTGTAGCTCTATATATACTGAGATACCTAAACAAATTATGTAACTAACCTTAAAAGCCGAAATGTTTACATTAACTAACCTAAAGTATTATATAATATACCTTAAATCTAAAATAACAACTATCCTAACCTAACCCTATTAATTTATACCATCTCATATAATAGGTACTTAGGAGAGCCTCTTATCAGACAAGTGTTCTGCATAACAGACCTTAAGTATTAACTAATATACCTTAAATCATTACACAACTAACCTTAAAGACGGATGCAGTAGACATAAGTTAACCTGAAGTATTAGGCAATAGACCTTAAAAGATGCTGCCTTACGCAAGTGCTCTTAAGAACTTATGTAATTGACAGTTGTCACTTAATGTCTACTCTGCGTCAGTAGCATATCCCTAAGGTTTATTTTAATAGTATACAAGACAAATATGAATCATAGAATAAAATAAGCTATCCTCTACCAACATGTGTTGACCAATACAAATTAGTACTAATTACTATCCCCACTTAATTATCTACCAAACACTGTAACATGTAGCCAAAATACTTCACAGTATAATAGTATCTCATGATCAACCAACTGTAAGATGTAGCCAAAATACTTCACAGTATAATAATATCTCCTGATCAACCAGATCAAAAGCTTTCTCATGTCAAGACAAACACTGCCAACAAACCCTGCCAACAAAGTTTCCAGAATCGATTTGTTTCAACCAACTATGAACGGGGCAATAAGTGCTGTTTGGCAAGAACGATGTTTTACAAAAAGAGTGCAGTTGCGCAGCACTATGTTTCTCAAAAAATTGGAAATTGTTGGTAATAATGAGAGTCTATACTTGCTCGGGTCATCTTTTGTTCCATTATTGTGTATAGGTAGCCTTTTTTAGGTGATCAGGAAATATGCCTTGATATATGCATTTATTAATGAGTGAAGTGATAGGAATAATGATGCAATCCGATGTTGCTTTATTATACGAGGTCCAATACAAACATGTTGCTTTATTTATATCTGATTTATCAATTATTCGCCTTACTTCGAAAATCAAGATGTTATCTATTTTAAATAGTGCCTGTTTGAATTTCTTATCAGTACGTTTTTAGCTCGACTGATCAAAGATCAGCAGAGCTTATGTCGTGGTGCGGCGTCCGTCGTCCGTCCGTCTGTCTGTCTGTCCGTAAACTTTTATTTGTAACGACTACTCCTCTGAAACTACAGGATGGATATACATGAAACTTTACAGAAATGTTGCCCATGAAGTCTAGTTGATCCTAGCAAAAATTCATGTTGATGTGAAGTCCAAGATGGCCACCAAAGCTAAAAATGATTTTTAAAATACAAGTTTGTAGCGACTACTTCTTGAAAACTATAAGTGATATTCATATGGGACTTTTTCTAAAATGATCAACATGACATGTTGTTGGTCCTTGTCAAAAATCGTTTTGATTCGACTTTAAACATGACTGCCAGTGGCCATCTTTTTTTACATAGAGTTATATAGTAAAAGCTTGTAGCGACTACTCCTTTGAAACTACTAGGCGGATTTTACTTTACAGGATGTTGCTGTTGATGTCTAATTGATCCTAGCAAAATTTCAGGTTGGCCAGAAATTCAAGATGGCCGCCACAGCTAAAAATAGATTTTTAAAAAAATAAGTTTGTAGCGACTACTTGTTGAAAACTATAAGTGATATTGATATGGGACTATTTTTAAAATGATCAGCATGACACGATGTTGGTCCTTGTCAAAAATCATTTTGATTCAACGTTAAACATGGCTGCCAGCGGCCATCTTTGTTTACATACAGTTATATAGTAAAAACTTGTAGCGACTAATTTTCTGAAACTACTTGGCGGATTTTCATAAAACCTTACAGGAATGTTGCTCTTAATGTCTTATTGATCCTAGTAAAATTTCAGATCGGCCAGAAATTCAAGATGGCCGCCACAGCTAAAAATAGATTTTTAAAAAATAAGTTTGTAGCGACTACTTTCGAAAACTATAAGTGATATTGATATGGGACTTTTTCTAAAATGATCAGCTTGACATGATGGTTATCCGAGTCGAACATTATTTTGATTCAACGTTAAATATGGCTGCCAGTGGCCATCTTTGTTTACATAGAGTTATATAATGAAAACTTGTAGCGACTACTTCTCTGAAACTACTCGACGGATTTTCATGAAACTTCACAGGAATGTTGCTCTTGATGTCTAATTGAACCTAGCAAAATTTCAGGTTGGCCGGATATTCAAAATGGCCGACATGGCTAAAAATAGCTTTTCAAAATACAAGTTTGTAGCAACTACTTCTTGAAAATTATAAGTGATATTGATATGGGACTTATTCTAAAATGATCAGCATGTCATGATGTTGGTCCTTGTCAAAAATCGTTTTGATTCGATGTTAAACATGGCTGTCAGCGGCCATCTTTGTTTACATAGAGTTATATAATGAAAAACTTTAGCGACAATTCCTCTGAAACTACTTGACTGATTTTCATGAAACTTCACAGGAATGTTGCTCTTGATGTCTAAATGATCCTAGCAAAATTTTAGGTCTGCCGGAAATTCAAGATGGCCGCCACGGCTAAAAATAAACTTTCAGAAAACAAGTTTGTAGCGACTGCTTCCTGAAATCAAAATCAATCAGTAGAGCTTCAAGGTCATTGACCTCTTGTTATCTTTAATTGTGTTTGCAAAAAACGTTGTCTTACCTAAAGAAATCAGATGGTTTGTTTTATTCCTCCATTTTTTATATTCTGGCTATTTTTTTTTAGCTTTATTGAACTTATCACGTAATTTTCTTGACTCTTTAATTTTTTTATCAGAGTACCATTCAGGCTGTTTCGGGCGTTTAATTCGTTTCTGTTTTATATAGTTATAGTTATTTTTTTCTGCACTTCCACTCATTGCCCTCCATCATTGTGTGAAGTTTCATTGCAGTCCCATAAGTAGATTGATAAGTATAAAATTACGAATGACAGTAACTCTAATTTGAATGAAGGTACAGTTATGCTGGTTTTGCATAGCACTTCCTCTCATCGCCCAGATATCGTTGTTTGAAATTGTATTGCAGTCCTATTAGTAGTTCTAGAGTTGTACGGAAAGACAAAGCGGCAACTATTTTACCTGTTGATATGATGGGGCTAAGATTTCCTCCAAACCTCCAAACACGTCTGTATGTTTGTCCATCTGTCTGCCTGTCTGTCTGCCTGCCTGCCTGCCTGCCTGCCTGCCTGCCTGCTCGCCTCTGCGAGACTGTCTCTCTGTCCCCTGTACGTCTGTCTCTCTGTACGTCTGTCTGTACGGTCCCGATATCTTGTTTTAAATCCGTACGCAGCTGTATGTTTTTGTTTTTGACCTCCATATCAGAAGATCGACATACATTTGTTATTCTGGACAGGTTTCCTTTAATTAACTGTATACTTTATGTCAACTGAAACAACTTCATTTAAACAAAGAATCCATCGGTTCTATTGATATGTTTGTTACACGCAGAGGATATTAATAACGTCATACATATTAACCTTAACCATTACATGGTATCAGTTTGAGTATGCGCATTATTTTGTTTCAGAAACCGCATTACGACAACAAAACAACATGCAAAGTCGTCTTTCAATAAACTTGGAAACAGAGCAGTTGCCGTTCCAGTGCACGATGTGCAGTAAAGGATTTTCCCAGTTAGGCAATCTTAACAGTCATATGCGAATACATACAGGTGAGAAACCATATACGTGTAGCGTGTGCAGTAAAGGATTTACCATGTCAGGCCATCTTAACAGTCATATGCGCATACACACAGGTGAGAAACCATATACGTGTAGCGTGTGCAGTAAAGGATTTGCCGAGTCGGGCAATCTTAAAAGTCACATGCTTATACATACAGGTGAGAAACCGTATAAGTGTAGTGTGTGCAGTAAAGGATTTACCGTGTCAGGCCATCGTAACAGTCATATGCGCATGCATACAGGTGAGACACCATATAAGTGTAGCATGTGCAGTAAAGGATTTACCAGGTCAGATAAGCTTAAAAGTCATATGCGCATACATACTGGCGCGACAACATATAAGTGTGGCGTATGCAGTAAAGGATTTACCACGTCAGACAATCTTAGCAGTCATATGCGCATACATATTGGGAAGACACCATAGAAGTGTATCGTGTGCAGCAAGGGATTTACCGATTCAAGCAATCGTAACAGTCATATGCCCATACAGACATGCGAGACACCATATAAGTTTAGCGTGTGCAGTAAAGGATTTACCGAATCATGGAATATTAACAGGCATATGTGCATACATACAGGCGAGACACCATGTTTGTGTAGAATGTGCGGTAAAGGATGTATCGTCTCTAGCAATCTTAACAATGACATGCGCATTTATACGTGCGAGAAACCATATAAGTGTAACGTGTGCAGTAAAAAAATTATCCAGCCGAGTAATCTTAAAATACACATGCGCATACATACAGGCGAAACCAGCTACGTGTCGTGTGTGCAGTAAAGGATATACCCTGTCAGACAGTCTTTGAAAACACATCTACACACATACGGGAGAGAAACCATATAAGATTAGCGTGTACAGTAATGGATTTACCGTGTCTAGCAAGCTTTACAGACTTAAGCGCAGACATTCATACGAGAAACCAACAGGGCTCAAATGTATGCTGTTTTACCTGTCAATTTCACAAACTTCCAGTAAACGTTTGAAACACTGGCAATACTTTTCAAGTGCTTAACATCCTTCAAGTTTAAATGAATAATGAAAAGTTGAACTATTTAGGCATAATATATTTGAAATGCATTCAATAACAAGTCAAGATGATATTTAAATACAAAGGGTTATTGTTAATTGTTTGCAAGAGTAGGCTATAATTTGCCAGTTATTTTTTATCGACTTACACAAAGTTGTCAATTGATAATAGTGCTTCATGCGAGCCCTGACCAGATAAGTTAAGCTAGCGCAAGGCATAATTTAGTCATTCAAGGTATCTTTAAAGAAGTGTGTGCATCCGTGCATCTGAGCAACCAATTACGTCGAGTGTATCATACGGACAAAGGGATTCGCAGTCATGAAGTATGGAAGTACATATGATAAGGAAGTGTGTGCATCCGTGCATCTGAGAGACCAATTACGTCGAGTGTATGGACAAAACGATTCGCAGTCATGCAGTATATAAGTACAGATGTATGTAACAGGCTGATCTTTAATATACCCATGCACATCCACGAAGGAGAGATAACATGTACGAGTAGCATGTGCATCCCAATATTTGTCCAATAACTGATTTTAAATAACATAGGCGATCATATACCCGTACTAGTTTATGTAAAGGTAACATGTGCAGCAACAGGTATAACTCCTGGCAAGTAGACGTACAATGCCCACTGTTCATACATGGATGATGATACTCTAGTAGATTGAAGTATTTCATCTCGCCATCTCACCGTTATTATGAAATTCCATCAGTGACAATGTAATATACTCACGAGTGGAAGACTGACATCCCGAAACATGTAACATACCCTGTGTGGGAACCATCCATGCTCTTGTATATACACCTCGATACAAATTAATAGCATAGTCACATAAGGAGTTCGATTGTTAAGTGAGCTTTCGGAAACTGTAATATACTCAAAGTGAAATCCAAGCTGGTTCGCAAGCGTTCATTCCGATGACTGGTACACGCAGTGTTGGAAACATACGATGTCATTAGTTTACATCCCGATACAAATAACCTGATTGCACAGAAAATCAAAGTACCGAAGGTACTGAGAGCATGGTGAACTATGATTTGTGCATCCATGTAATGGAAGGTTTCTTTTCAATCACGCATGACATGGATGGACTGAAAATGTGTCAACTCTTCTTAATAACAATACATCGTTGCATGTAATAATACATCAATGCATTGTTTAATGTATCTGGAACTAAGGCGATTAAAACAAGATAAGGTAAGGTGTATACAGGAATAAAGAAGGGAACAAAAGGAATGATTGGTTATAATGAAAATTAATCTTCGAAACGCTTCATCATCTTCACAGGTGTTAAAGTGTATCAAAAAACATCACCAGTCAGTTTGAGTCATTAGAAATGAATATAGCGTCAAAAAGGTCAAGACAGCTAATTTTGCCAATTCAAGGGGAGGTAATTCATAGACCCTTTGACCAACATAGCTGAATTAAAATAGGAAACAACCTTGCATTGATATCGACCTACTATGCAAGTATGATTAAAATCAAATTAACACGAGTGTAGTCAGTAGTCAGAGTGTAGCTGAAAGACAGCCATATCCCCCGCTACACAAAGATTTATAATATACAAATTTAAACATGGAATGTCACTGTAAAATGACAAATTCTCCCTGAAGCTTCCGTGTTCCAAAAAGTGTGACCTTCAACTAAAAGAACTTATGTTTTAAATACAACTTGTAGTAGAGACATACAGAATACACATATACAAAACATAACTTATAAATCTTTGTGCTCATTTGATTTTAATCTCACAACTCGGAGTATCCCTGGTCTCGGGATACCGTTGTTATTTATTCTCACAACTCGGAATACCACTGGTCTCGGGATACCGTTGTAGTTCTCACAACTCGGAGTACCACTGTTCTCGGGATACCGTTGTGATTTAATCTCACAACTCGGAGTGAACATGATGTTCATACACAATTATTTCGTTGTTATATTTTTCAACCATGTATGTGAACGCTACTGAGAATTTCACGATTCATATTACAAATTGTAACTTTTACGTGGATTTGTTTTTAAGTCGGCAAATCGTTTGTTGACAATAATCACCAAAGTCACGGTAAATTTCGATTACTACCTTAGGCTTAAACAAAAAGTATTTTGTTTCCTGTCTCCCAACCGAATCGCCGTTTTTACCCTCGACACAACAACTTTTACCCCTTCATTTTTGTGTTGCTTTGTTGTGTTTTGGCCTTAACAGAATATAATTCAATCAGTTTTGCATGTAATTTGAAAATTGTAATAAAAGATAACATATTTACTTTAAGATCTACTCTTGTTGTGTAATGTATATCTCTCAATGCTACAGTCATACGTTCGAGTCCCGCTTGTTACGCGTTTGCACATTGAATAATGTTTGACAGCTACTCACTAACGCGCGGCAGGACTGTGGTTCTACGAGTTTGTTTCAAAACAGATGAGGTCTACCTCTACCTCTACCAAATTGACGCATGGATAAAAGTCGTAAAAAACTTTTAAAAAATCCCCCACTCTTCACACACACACACACACAATTTGTTTTCCGACTTAAGTCTAAAAGGGAATACATCAGGCCTTTTTTGGGGGCCTATAGGTGTCTGATTTAAAATTGACAAATATTAATATTTTATTCTACATGACCAAAACATAATGAGCCTATAAAATCTTTTATTTGCAAAGAAATTCATTCTGCACAGTAATACGTGCTATCCTAGGGGACGAACCAGGGTTAATTTTAGCATATTACGTGCGAGTCCACCCTAGCTATATGGTGTTAGGAAACTTTAGACATTAACAAAATGGTTCTAGCTTCACATTTTGAAAAAAAATTGGGTTCTGCTCAGATTCGAACTCATCCCGCTCGCTTTATAATCCATAATTGTATGGGACTCTTGCAACAAGAGAAATAAATTATAAAATGTCTCAATCACTATCCTATGAGAACAATACAGCGTATGAATATATTTTACGCAAGATCACGTGATGATCATGTGATGATGATGATTGATCTATTTATAGAACGCACAGCTAAACGATGAAACAATAGATCAAACAGCTATTTAAATAATATATAACTTAAACAATGTATCGAGGAAATTATTAGAAATTTCTAAATGACATTACCTTATTTGTATCCGCACTAGAAAAGAAGAAACACCTGTTAAAATATGGGTCTTCTTTTTCAGGCAATGCGTCGATTAATCAGTGAGGCTGTAGTTAGGATTCGTGAAAAAACACGGTAACTATAGCTTGGTGAACAAGTTCACCATGCTAAAAATACTGACATGGTAGTTTCTATAACGAAATACATGTAGGTAACATGCTTGGCGTATCCTACCCGACAGGCTCGTCAATAATACGTACTCGGTGTGGTATACGTGTTGGAATGGTTAACATGTGCAGCACAGTGCTAAATATATACTTAGTCACCAGGCTATTGGGACGCCCTTTATACACACTATCATATTTGACACAAATATAAGGAAATGAAGACGTGTTATGGAATCAGACCCATTTAACCTGTATCTGGATAACACGTCCATTTACAGGTACATTATGTGCCTCACCTCCCCTTAAACTGCCTTTGAAAAATTCATTGAGTTATTGACCCATACAGGTAAGACAGCAAAAAAATCAAAAAAAATCGCTGCAGGAAGAGTCAGGGAATTTGAAAAAAATACCAAAAGTTAGGGAAAAGTTAAGGAATTTTATGTCTGCAATACCATGCACAAAACAAACAAATAATGTTGAAGATGTAAACTGACACTCTTCACAAAAAATACCGTGTTCATGAAAACAATCTCCATATTAATACTAAAACATATGTTTGATGGTAGCCATTTTCTTAAATGGTTTACGTGAAATAAATAAACATTTATATATAAGATAAAGTCACTATAAGTGTGCTCATATATATATGTTGTATTTGATGTGAAAGTACGGCTATACGGGGTTGACGGATGCCATATATTGTCTTATGTTAATCAAACGATGGGTCGGGGTAAAATCTGTGAAATATCACAATTTTATTTCAAGAATCCATCTTCTTCTTCTTCTTCTTCTTCTTCTTCTTTATCTTCTTCTTCTTCTTATCTTCTTCTTCTTCTTCCCCAGTTTCTGATGTGCATATCTAATATACTGGACTGCTATTTCATGCACTATTACGATAAATTCAGTGTGTGTATATTCTGTATCTCACATCGTTACAGCTCGTGTTGTTCTCAGGAAGAATAGGGAGACTGCTTATCCAGGCAGAGGGGTAAAATCGCCCCGAGTTTATGTTCATTTTTTTTTTCATTTTTGTCTTGTTCGTTAAAGGTCTTCATCGGGATCCCTGTATTGTTTCATGTACAGTACTCCAAGATTTTTTTTTTCAGGAAGCACTAGCTCAGGTCCTGAAAATCCACTAGCCCTATTGTGTTTTTCACTAGCCCTGAGGTTTTTTCTCACAAGCCCTGTTTTTTTACTTGCCTTAAAAATAATGTGTCTGTTTGTTTTTGTCTTTGTCAGTTATCATTTATCTTGTTTGGCAATAATTTTACGTATCTCGTTTTATTATTTTTTTAAGTGAACCAGTTCACTGAGACCTGACTCTATCTATTACTTATACCCAGCTGACGACATCTCATTATGTTAAAGCTGATTCTGATTTAACGGATTCAGATACTCATTATAATTCATTAAATACTGAGAAAATTAAAAATTCAGTAATTCTTATCTTCTCATAACCAATTGATGTACGTTTAAGTTGTGTTGGCAGTAGTCATTGGGTGAAAGCGTAGCAATGGTAAGATGGAACAATTTAGGACAGATTTTTGTTTTAGCATTACCCCACCCACAAATTGTATACAGTGATACAAGTTTTCAAGTCCAGTTCCTCCAGGAAGGCATTTTAATCGGCAAAATACATCGTAAAATAAATATAAACTGTTACCTGTATATGAAAATACATGTAAAGGTATCTTTATTTCCAAAGAAATCGACATTTCTTCTCACAAATATATTACATATATTTCCGTGTATCATAATCAATTTCACTTCGCAGGAGTTCTTTCCCCTGAGTCAGGAATTTCTAAATGTTATCGAAGTATTGATATATTTCGTCACAGTTTCATATAAAGCATGCTTACATTATTAAAAGTCCATGGTCTCTTGATTCATCAAAAGTCGCCGACAAATCAGCGTATATTGTGTTGATTGCGATTCTGTATCGGCCTATTTGTAATCGTTTGAGTCAATACCGCCATTTTGAGCTGTCCACGTGACGAACAATACCAGTAGTATTTTTAAAAAGTGGTTTCATTGGCTAATCGTCCCGAGTTGAAATACTACACATCAATTGATTGGATAATGCCGACTGTCAACTAAGGTTCGTGGAGGATAGACTTACAGGATGTTGAAAATCGCCGATACCATCGGCGAATGTTAATTTAATTACCTTAGCGAGTGCAGTTAACATATTCTGAAACATGTTGGGGATGTTTTATTACAGGTAATACACAGATCGTTTAATTTAGGCAGTTTTTTTTTTGGACTAGCCCGACGGGCTAACTGCGTGGGATTTGTTACAAACTCGACTTCATTTTTGATATGCCCCGGACGTCGGGCTATCCATTTTCTGGAGCCCTGATGTATAGCGAAAATTGGATTGTTACAACAGAATGTGCAGTAACTGCCACAGTTCTAATCTCTTTATGCATATTTTCATCTCGATGGAAATGGAAGGTAGGCCTAGAAAGTTCCTTCCGTTGGCGCCATATAACCTTTTTTGTGTTGTTGTGCCGTCAACTTAATTTCAAAGTTTAATACGTATACTGTTTCGACAAGATAAACTGTAAAATTAATAAGAATAAAGAAGATTTATACATGATGTCAAATCTGTATTTCCAGGATGAAACGATGTATATATCAAGGTTAGCGCGGTTATAACTTGCAAGACAGTAGATTAATTGATTACAATAAATACGTAACAATTCATATTATGACATGTGTTATATTAGTATATAATAAATTATTTGGCTGACATAAAAAACCTAAGAGGAATTACAGAATTGTATCATAGTTATGACCAGTGGGCATGCTGACAATGACCTTAAAGGGACACACGGCAATCTTGAAGTATTTGAAATGGGTGTCACGATTTCTGTATCCAGTATTTTTTTACTTTTACCTGGTCACATTTAAATAAATCAAATTTTAAATAGTCACTATTTCGTCTTATTATATGTGACCCAGGTCTTGTATTTTGCCTTGTAGTATTAGTATTGTAGTATTGGTGGAAGCTAACCTAATGTACTTGAACAGAGATATATTCATAGTATGTATAGTCTGTTCCAATGATTACCTTTACTAGCTTATAATGTCCAGTCGGTGTATGTTGATAAATTTATATTCGTCATGAGTGATTGAGTGAGTGAGCGATTATATTGCATGCTGGGTCCTAACACTAATTCCCGCCAAACTAATCAATTCTCCGCATTTCTCCTCCGACTGACTGACAAACAATACCTTACAAATGGTATTGTGGTGATACATATAAACGTATCTTTGTTCTATCACGTGAGTGATATAAAGCCTTCTTAGATACTACGATCTCTACTTCGAGTCTGGTAAAATTTATATTACGTTTAAAATGATGAAATAACGCCGCGTGGGTTTTGTATCGTATTTGTCTTGTTTGTCTATGTTCCGAGTCTTGTATATTAAGTATTCGTTTTGTATTGTTTAAGGTTTATGTCCGCGTATATTGTTGAATCTACCCTTAATAAACCCACGATCCCTTTCAGAAAGCACTGTCGTATTTGTAACCCCGACATCCACAAGCTCACATATACTATAAGTTCAAATATATTACTGGTGCACTAATATCAAAACATAAATGGCTTAATAAAATTCGTATAATTAACATTAATGATCGAACAAATGCAATTTATGTAGAAAAACTAGCGGGACGCCGCTAATTTTTAAAAAAAAATCAAGATTGCCATGTGTCCCTTTAAAGCACGATACAAATATAGAAATAGAAATATACAAATTAAATACAATGAAATGCTCTGATAGCGTTATAGTTAATGTAGTACTATCCTATCTTATATTGTTAATGTAGTACTATCCTATCTCCTATATTGTTCATGTAGTACTATCCTATCTTATATTGTTAATGTAGTACTATCCTATCTCCTATATTGTTAATGTAGTACTATCCTATCTACTATATTGTTAATGTAGTACTATCCTATCTCCTATATTGTTAATGTAGTACTATCCTATCTCCTATATTGTTCATGTAGTACTATCCTATCTTATATTGTTAATGTAGTACTATCCTATCTCCTATATTGTTAATGTAGTACTATCCTATCTCCTATATTGTTCATGTAGTACTATCCTATCTCCTATATTGTTAATGTAGTACTATCCTATCTCCTATATTGTTAATGTAGTACTATCCTATCTCCTATATTGTTAATGTAGTACTATCCTATCTCCTATATTGTTCATGTAGTACTATCCTATCTTATATTGTTAATGTGGTACTATCCTATCTCCTATATTGTTCATGTAGTACTATCCTATCTTATATTGTTAATGTAGTACTATCCTATCTCCTATATTGTTAATGTAGTACTATCCTATCTCCTATATTGTTCATGTAGTACTATCCTATCTCCTATATAGTTAATGTAGTACTATCCTATCTCCTATATTGTTAATGTAGTACTATCCTATCTCCTATATTGTTCATGTAGTACTATCCTATTTTCTATATTGTTAATGTAGTACTATCCTATGTTTTATATTGTTAATGTAGTACTATCCTATCTCCTATATTGTTAATGTAGTACTATCCTATCTCCTATATTGTTTATGTAGTACTATCCTATCTCCTATATTGTTAATGTAGTACTATCCTATCTCCTATATAGTTAATGTAGTACTATCCTATCTCCTATATTGTTAATGTAGTACTATCCTATCTCCTATATTGTTAATGTAGTACTATTCTATTTTCTATATTGTTAATGTAGTACTATCCTATCTTATATTGTTCATGTAGTACTATCCTATCTCCTATATTGTTCATGTAGTACTATCCTATTTTCTATATTGTTAATGTGGTACTATCCTATCTCCTATATTGTTAATGTAGTACTATCCTATCTCCTATATTGTTCATGTAGTACTATCCTATTTTCTATATTGTTAATGTGGTACTATCCTATCTCCTATATTGTTAATGTAGTACTATCCTATCTCCTATATTGTTAATGTAGTACTATTCTATTTTCTATATTGTTAATGTAGTACTATCCTATCTCCTATATTGTTAATGTAGTACTATCCTATCTCCTATATTGTTAATGTGGTACTATCCTATCTCCTATATTGTTAATGTAGTACTATCCTATCTCCTATATTGTTAATGTAGTACTATCCTATCTCCTATATTGTTAATGTAGTACTATTCTATTTTCTATATTGTTAATGTAGTACTATCCTATCTCCTATATTGTTAATGTAGTACTATCCTATCTTATATTGTTCATGTAGTACTATTCTATTTTCTATATTGTTAATGTAATACTATCCTATCTTATATTGTTAATGTAGTACTATTCTATTTTCTATATTGTTCATGTAGTACTATCCTATCTCCTATATTGTTAATGTAGTACTATCCTATCTCCTATATTGTTAATGTAGTACTATCCTATCTCCTATATTGTTAATGTAGTACTATTCTATTTTCTATATTGTTAATGTAGTACTATCCTATCTCCTATATTGTTAATGTAGTACTATCCTATGTTCTATATTGTTAATGTAGTACTATCCTATCTCCTATATTGTTCATGTAGTACTATCCTATTTTCTATATTGTTAATGTGGTACTATCCTATCTCCTATATTGTTAATGTAGTACTATCCTATCTCCTATATTGTTAATGTAGTACTATCCTATCTCCTATATTGTTCATGTAGTACTATCCTATTTTCTATATTGTTAATGTGGTACTATCCTATCTCCTATATTGTTAATGTAGCACTATCCTATCTCCTATATTGTTAATGTAGTACTATTCTATTTTCTATATTGTTAATGTAGTACTATCCTATCTCCTATATTGTTAATGTAGTACTATCCTATCTCCTATATTTGTAATGTGGTACTATCCTATCTCCTATATTGTTAATGTAATACTATCCTATGTTTTATATTGTTAATGTAGTACTATCCTATCTCCTATATTGTTAATGTAGTACTATCCTATCTCCTATATTGTTAATGTAGTACTATCCTATCTCCTATATTGTTAATGTAGTACTATCCTATCTCCTATATTGTTAATGTAGTACTATCCTATCTCCTATATTGTTAATGTAGTACTATCCTATGTTTTATATTGTTAATGTAGTACTATCCTATCTCCTATATTGTTAATGTAGTACCATAGCAAAATATTGACATATGGTCGTGACAATGTATAGATACTACTGAAAAGGTGATCCCTTGGAAGCAACAAACACGAGAAAGAGAGAAAAGTAACAGACTCGGTGCAACACTTCTCACGCCTCCTCCTAGCACCGGCTTATGCGATATTCTACTTTAAAGCAACAAAGAATGGGATAGAGTTCTTCCTTTATATTTTATCAAATCCAGATGTATGCCCCTTTTCGTAAATGTCAACACTAAAACAATGCTGCGTAATTCATGAAGGATTGAACGCCCTGTCTTCAAACTTCATTGTTAAATTACTCGTACTTCCTGAAATAAGCACACGACAGGCGAAGCGTGTTCCGTGGATCATCCTTCTAGTCATAACTGAGGTATTTTTATTTACCACTAAACATTTCAGTTACAATGCTATATAATTTATGTATGCATTTTGGACATTATTCATGTTATTGCTGAAAAAATATTTCCTAAAACAAGCGCCCCGAACTTGAGGTATATACATCGGGTACATAAATGAACATTTTAAATACAGCATGTTCTTGTGTTAATGAACTTCAGGAAAATACCTCTGAAAATAGTAAATTGGTGTCCCTAAAGTATCAACGTTATAAATTAAATGTAGGTATAATGTGTATACATATTATTTACATGCATGTACATGTAGTAAATAGTTATCTCTGGAACCCAGGTCTACCGATATGGAGATAATGACTCCATGTACTTCAAATATTTCTACTTTTAAATGTTTATATGCTGTCCATTTTTCAACTTTATTTAAAGAACTGATATGTTTTGTATTTGTCATAAGTCGTTGTTTTTGCATTTTTTATTGGTACAGTGAAACTTAGTATATCTATTGCAGAGGTATATAAATTGTGCGGAACGTTTCTGTATACATAAAATCTTGTTGTATCCAGCCGTGTGTCGTGGCACCGGCAACATCTTTATATGTTCTACGTACAGTTTCTATATCCTTCACTGTTTGAAGTCCAGCTGACATAATTGTATACAGTGAACACCTAATTATCCGACGCACTTAAATCTCGACTTTACCTGCATACAATATGTTTTGACCGTCAAAGTATTTTTTATACCTTTTCCAACTCGGCTGCTGTGGAGATAATAATGATGGCTGTACCCACTGATTATCAAGAACACCGTATTGATGAATGACAAAGTCTCAATCATTTCATTTCTTACATGTATTTGAATGGGAAGTACACAAATGGAGACACCAACCAACCAGTTTATATACTTTAGTTTTAACATTATTATCATCCATCTGATGCTCCAAGAGAATTAAAATTGAGGCTAGCCCAGGTCAAGTAGATTTCAAAAGTGCCCTTGTTCGGATGTTTTAACTTGCCCCATAATTGTTACTACCAATGAATAGTTACCAGTACATAATTGTTATTCATATTGAATTCTAAGCTGTTTTAACTTTTTTATTTATAATTAAATAATACAAATGTAATGCGATTGGTTCATCTCGTGTTATCAACCAATGAAATGTGCGCTTTCAAATTGAGGAACTTAAATAACGGAGTTAACTTTTTATTTTTTCAACAAATACGGCTGCAAATGTCTGACGCGATAAACACGATTTCTGGCTGGATTTTAGTTCGAAAAGTTAGATTGTCTCAAGATTTTTTAGACTAACCCGTCCGGCAACCATTTATGAAAGAGCGAATAGCCCGGATTCAGACTGAACTATCCCCGGGCGTCGGACTATCCTATTATTGGAGCACATTTGTATATATATTAAAACTTGATTTATTTCTTGTGAAAAATATTCTAAAGGTTTGTATGATTAACTACATGCAATAGTTTAATTAAATACTTTATATAACCTGTATGTATTCATGATTTACCCAACTCATGGTTTGCCGACAATATATATAGCAGGTTTTACTGCATATGAATAGTTTGGCTTGCAGGACTATGTTGCTTAAAGCACATTTATTGTGATTCTGATCAGTTATAACAAATCTGTTATCTTTTATGTATATATTACAAATTATAAATTATTTGGCCATAGTACATTGGACTGTCCTGCCAGAAAATGTTGTGCTGATGCATAACTTGAAGAATTCAAGCATTAAGCCTGGGTGGGTGGGTGGGTGGGTCGTTGATGTATGAATGTCCGGCCGGCGTGGATCTGTCCGAAATATATTGTGTACTATTGATTTTATGAATATTGAGTTCTGCTCAACCCGGGGCTAGAGGGCGTGAGCGGTAGCTAGCATATTTCACTACCGCTCATGAACAGTCTCAATCAAACCGAGACTGCAATATTTCGTATGTGTCGTGCTCGGCCGTTTCCAAAGGTCCATTATCATACTCTTTTTTAAATGCACAGAACAAGTGATGTATATGGTATATGGTAAAATATTGCAAGAAAAAAAGGCAAATACTGTTATCTAGAATATTCATTATTGACATTCACACAGCCTTCATATAGTGTTGTGTGACGGCTGTAAAATGTCGCCCGACTATAAATCAGTAGTTTATTTGTTTTGTGATCATCAAGCCCACTTTGTATGGGTTTAAAGTATAATGCACTTACGTCGGTATTAGGGGGCGTGAGAGATGTTGAATCTTATTTTACCTCATGAATTGACTCAGTAAAAGCAAGTCTGCTACCTTTATCGCTTTGTGTTGTTGCTTCCAAGCGATCCCCGTTCAGTATTTATAATCAGTAGTTTTTATATTTATCCTGTCAATTTTAATCAGAGGTCATGTATACTTGGCACCATATTTGTGAATTTCACACATTTACTGTCTCATGAAACCTATACAGACGTCGAAAAATGTTGACGGTTTAACTGTTAAACCCTAAAAACGTGACGTGTTTTCAGGTTTCCTTGAATGCGTATGCCAGTAAAACTGTCAACAACAATGAGCTGTGTGTAGCAGGTATTTAATTGTAAATCTAAAATAGTATTAAAATACCCAATATTTGGTTATGTAGGAGTTATTATACCTCTGACATCAAATCCATTAACCGTTAATATTATTTACGATTTTAAACGTCTGAAAAGATGCAAAAACACAGATATCGTTATTTGAAAGTAACGCTACGTTCCAAAAATAGTCTGTTGTTTGTTTGATAAAAACATGATAAAGCGACGTTTGTTGTTAAGAGCTAGGCATACAAAATAGGTTGTGTGACATTGTATTACGTTAAATCGAAACGTTGCTGTTATAATATACATACAAATCAAAATATATCAGATATGTGCCAGGTAAGAAACAACATATTTTGTCGTGGCTATATTGTGAGAGATAAAAACATGGTACGTGGGACTTGCAAAACATCGAAACCATAGACCTACGGCACTTAGTATCGAATATCCTCAAGTCCCGCCCACCAGGTAATAGTCCCGCCCACCAGTTAAGAGTCCCGCCCACCAGGTAATAGTCCCGCCCACCAGGTAATAGTCCTGTCCACAATATACCTACGGCCCTTAATATAGATGATCCTCAAGACCCGCCCACCAGGTAATAGTCCCGCCCACCATTGACCTACGGTCAAAATACGATATCAAAAATTGAATTAGCGATATCTGAAATTGATTAGCGATATTGATAATTCATTTTTTGATATCAAAATGGTTCAAAAATGTATTTTGATATCGCTACTTAATTCTTGATATAGCTAATTATTTTTTTATATCAGTAATTGAATTAGCGATATCGCTAATTGAAATAGCGATATCGCTAAATAGTGATTAAATGTGAAAACGGCTTGCCATATTTTTGATATCGCTTGAATTAGCGATATTGATAATTAAATATTTGATATCGCTAATTCAGTAATTAATTAATTAATCAATTTCAGATATTAACAATTAATTTTCATTTCTGGATAAAGCTAATTTAATTTTGATATGGGTAATTGAATTAGCGATATCACTAATTCTAATACTGATATCAAAAATTGTATTAGCGATATCAATAATTGAATTGGTGATATCCAGAACAGAACGCATTGCGATATCGGTAATTCAATTTTCGATATCAAAAAATCATTTCTTGATATCGCTAATTCAACTTCAAAAATAACAATGAACGCTTCCTAGTTTAGATCTTCAATCTAAAAATTCAACATTTCAAAATGTCCGCAGTTTTATCAAGGATAGACCGCAACTTAGTAGAAATTGATAGATTGTTACCAGTTGAAGGTAGCGATAGAGACAGGAGGGAATGAAAGAATGAATGAATGGTATTTACGGCACGTCGACACATAAATAGGTCATATTGGTAAAACTATTTACAAATAAGGGATGACATGGTAGAAATATAAGATATATATGTAAATCAACAAATGCCCGAAAATGGGTATATAAAGAAGTAATTTTATAGAATAACATATACAAGAACATATAACAATGATTTATGTATTCTGACTTCCTTCAGGAAATCTAAAACAAGACTAAAATCTATAGTATCAATAACTCGGTCATAGTATTAACATTGTAGTACCTTCGACGCATAGGATCAAAGTCTACACATTCCAACAAGATGTGTGCAACGGTGCAATTCAAGGTATACATTCTGGTAATTGCTCACCTTGTAATACATATGAATGAGTATAACGTGTATGTCCTATCTGCACCGGGCTAGGACAACTTCCTCTCGACGAATGGGTCTACTAGAAGAACGCCATTCTCCGAGTAACGATTTAATTGAAAGGCGTTTATTGTTAACTGACAAATCCCAAGCGCCTTGCCAAGAGTTACGAATATATGTGTTAATACAACTTTTAAAATCAGTATAAGGTAATTTGGCATTAGATATATGTAAACATAATGCTGCTTTAGCAGCACTATCTGCTCTATCATTACCACGTATTACTACATGGCTTGGAAACCAGCAGAAAATAATAACATTATCAACAATAAGAGAATTGTACTTTTCTAAAAGTTGAAGCACAACTGGGTTTTATCATGTTTCATATTACCATCTGCTTGAAGAGATGACAGGGAATCAGAAAATATTACAAAATGGTCATCATCAGATTCCTGAATATAATTTAAGGCAAGTTCAATTGCCTTAAGTTCAGCTGAAAATATAGATGCAGGCGGCTCTTTATGCTGTGTTTGCGAACAACAGCTGCTGCAGCTGCTTTATCTCCATCTTTAGAACCATCTGTTTAGATATGTTGAAAGTTACTGTATTTCGATTCAATTTCATTAAATTTGCTTTGAAAGACAGTAGGGTCTGAACTGTATTTGTTACTATTACAAATATCGAAAATAATTGTTGGTGTTTCCAAAGTCCACGATGGAATTTGTGGTACTTAAAGTCTTTGTAGTTGGCAATAATCAAATTTAGGTCGATTTCAGTGTCCATTAATTTTTGTTTAATACGAGGACCAAATGGTCAAAGAGGTTCATAACTAGGATTAAAAACATTATCGAACGTTGGGTTTATTAGCTTGAACGTGTAGACTTTCGGCTGGTGATGTACGAAAGGCACCTAAGGCGAGTCGTAATCATTGACTATGTATAGGATCGAGCATCTGCAAGTATGACAAGAGGGACACAAATATTTGACTTATTGAATCTTCGGTACAGCATTTAGACAAGATAAGATCTACAGTTGACGAATCAACTTAAAACAGTATAAGGACCCTGTTTGGCCAACTCCCCCAAGTGTGCGACGAAACAGCGCAGCCAGTAGGGGACATTACTATTGCTGTTTCCCGCCATGTTGAATTGCGCGAGACTGGTACACTTTTGAAGCAGGGCGAATTCTTTTTTATAAGGGAGAAGTCCATAAGTGTATGTATGCGCAAGTGTATTTTAAGACTGCCTAACTTGGTAAATACTTTACGGCACACGTAACACTTATATGCTGTATCACCTGTATGTTTGAACATGTGTCTGTTAAGATCACTTATTTTAGTAAATGCTATGATGCCTATGTTCTGTAGATATATCCATCAGTATTTAAAGATGGCATTGGATGTTGTAATGTCGTCGTATGTGCTCTCTGAAACAAAATAAATTGCATAATAAATTGATACATTATCCGAGTTGTTCATTTGTGAAAGGGATGGTAATGTTATAATTAGTTAATGAAAGATTGGGATTTGTTTTAATGTAACAGGAAATGTAATTCCACTGTAATCAAGATCAACAATGTGCTTTTTATACTTTGTTATTTTTCCTGCTGGAAATTTATATGCCAAATGACACCATCTGAAGCACTAGTCATCTTTTTTATTTATTATATTTATTAAACCGTTTTTAGGGTTAGAAAGTTATTTTGGTACCTTCAAATAAGAGCTACCCCTTAAAGGTTTATACTTCACCCTATTTATATAATGCGCATCCACTGATTCAATTACCCATCCACTCCCTTCACTTTGCCTTTATTTATGAATCGTTCATGGGTAGCATGTGAAAATCTTCATGGGTACCTTCTAAACATGTATGTGGCTTCTCGTCAGTGTGTTTTAACGTGTGACTATTGAGACCACCTATTTGTGTGAATGAATTTTTACTTTCTGTACACGTATATGGCATCTAACCAGTGTGTATTAACTTATGTTTCTTGAGATTTCCTAGTTGTGTGAATGATTTATCACATACTGTACGTGTATGCGGCTTCTCACAAGTGTGTTTTAACATGTGTATTTTTAGACTGCCGAGCTCTGTGAACGATTTATCACATTCTCTACATTTATGCGGCTTCTCGCCAGTGTGTATTAACATGCTTCCTAGTTGTGTGAATGCACATGTATGCGGCTTTTCTCCAGTGTGTGTTAACATGTGTGCATTGACGTGATTTTTACGTGTAAATGACCTGTTACATAGAGCACAGGTAATCGGCTTCTCACCAATATGTATGTGCATTTGTTCATTTGGGTTATGTTTAAGTGTGAATGACTTGTTAGATACAGGACACGTAAACGGCGTCTCTCCAGAGTGTATTAACATGAGACTACTGAGATGTCCTAATTGTATGAATGACTTATCACATACTGTACATGTATGGGTCTTCTCTCCAGTATGTATTAACATGAGTTCATTGAAGATTGTTTTCTTGTAAAAGACGTGTTACATAAACGACTTCTCGCCCGTATATGTTCGCATGTGCTTTTCGGCATCGACGCAACACGCGAATAGATTCTCAAATTCTGTACATGTTGTACTCTTCACACATAAAATATTTCTCGTCAGTATGTATACGCCTGTGTTGGTTTGATTTTGATGACGTCGTAAGACTTGTCTAACAATATGGACTGAAAATATATATTGTCAACAGTACTCTCAGCACGACTACCTTTATATTTTCTGAAACATTAAATCATTACATGATGTCAAACGTGCGGGGAGAACGTCATGTTTTACTGCTGTAGGCCATTATGTACACATATCACATATCTTGCCTCTCATATCGATTGTCTGTACTGCAACATTTATTTATTGTCTTATTACAATCTAACACTACAGACAACGGGTCTCTTTTGCTATAGCAATGTCGGTTGAATTTCCACACATAAAGACCCGTAGTATGAATGAAGTGTTGCCCTTAACGTTTAATTCAACACAATGTATGGCAGTGTAATCGACCGTACGTTATTTAGAGGTTAATATACTGCCGTGGTGTGCCTTTTGTCAATAATGGCACACCTAGTGCCGTAATGGCGCGAGGGCTTTAGCCCGAGGGCCATTGCGGCACTAGGTGTGCCATTATCGACAAAAGACACACCACGGCCGTATATTGACCTTTTTATTACATTCGTTACTATAAAATGGAGAAATAGAAAAAAGAAAGAAATAGAACAGATCATCTGATGACGTCTTTGTGTTTCTTGATGACGTCAACGTCTTCGCGATATGACGTTAACGTTATCGCGTGAAGAGTCTGTTACTGCTGTACCGATTTTTACCTTTTTACCACGGCCGTATATTTACCTTTTGATTACATACCTTACTATAAATGGAAAAAATGAAAAAGAACAACAGGAGCATTGTTCAACCAAGTTTACTGTTATAATTAAGGAATTTAAAAGTTTAAATTATTTTAAAACCCTGCTTATGTCATGTACAGTTATGCAAATTGATCCAATGTATGTATCTTTCTAAATCGAATCTATCAAATCTTTTTAATTTACTATATAATTAGGCTAAGTATAAAATCGAGTAACACACATTTTAACACCTAAGATGAAAATAAGGTCTCAACATTTTGGCAATGGAAAATCATGAGTATACATCAATATGTTAACAGTACGGTACACTTTAAACATTGAAGTAAGATGCAAACACGTGACTTGGAAAATAAATGAATTCCATTAAATTAAATATTAATTTAATAAATACCGTTATATATCAGTTTTTTTTCCTCGTCTTATTTCAACACTATATTCACCGGGCAAAAGGAAATTGCAGTTAACAAACAACGACTTGGGGCTTATTTTGCTCTCTTGGACAGATATTGAGCCATCGGAATTGTGAATGATTGGCAAATTCACAACTTCGGCCCCCTCAATTTCAGGGTTTTCATAATGTGTAATGGCCTGCAATGCCGTTTCAAGTTCCTGGGAATCACACACTAATTTGTCGTTTGACAAACTGTTATCATCTTTGACATAACTGTCATCAATGGATGACCCTTTTTTAATGTGACTTGTAGAAGCTAAGTGGCTGTGTTTTGAATTATCACCAGCTCCAGAGACTTTGTGCAGTATTGTTGACATTTCTTGCTGCTTACGGAGACTCACTGTGTTATAGTGATTTAAACTCAGCAGGTTTTTATGCCCCGACAGTTGTGCTACATCGGTAGGTGCGACCTGGGCAGCCATCAACTTTGTTATATTTTTTTTCCGTCCAGAGTGATTAGTATGCCTTCCAGAGAGTCCAGCCTTCTCACTCATTGTCTTTGCAATTTGTCCGATTTTGTTCTTCCCCATTGGACCGTTTATGAACAACGCCGCACCATCTTTACTCTTTTTGCCATAATTAGGGTTGACAGCAGCATAAAACCTTGCATCCGGTTTGCGCATTTCCTCTGGTCTTTTTTCAGCGTAAAGTTTATACAGTATAACCGGACAAAACTCGTCATCTGAAAATATTAAAATGTTGCTCTAGCTGCTTACTTAGATACATGTATTAGAGATTTGATAATCTTTGGTAAATTTAAATATGGCAGGAAAACATATTTTATCTGTCTGTTTCTGAAAAATCTCGTAGAATGGTCATACCTCTGTAATTATCGATTTTCTCTTGAATATAAAAAAAGAGAACTTTTGATATCAGAATTAAAGATATATATATATTTTTTACTTTTAAATGTAGAAAACCTGGTTGTTCAAACATCTTTGGAAGGAAAGCACGGGGGTCGCTTGAAATGCCATTTCTAGTTTTTGTACATCTATCTGTGAATGCCAGGTATTCCACCCCTGTTGATGTTCCACACAGCTCAATATCTCCCCACAGCTTGTCTGTGAGAAGGTGATATGCTCGGAATCAAACCGGGTGTGTATATTACAGGATCGGTATGTTCAACTTGTTGACATTTTATTTGCCGGACGGCAAAGGGACAGACAACAGTGCACTGGTGTTATAGAAAGAATATGGCCATTAGCTTCACATGTTGCATCGTTGTTAAATAATAAAGACATGAAGGTTTTATCAGTGCTTCCATGTAAATAAACTATAGATTGAGCAATCGGCTAAATGACATTGATGATACACATTAGTGAGTTCACGTTCCTTTTAGCGGGAGACTTCTGTGCAGCCATGCTAGTATGACGTTATCAATATGGATTCCTTCTAGATACATTCTGGATATGGTTCAAAAGAAGTGATCGAGATATTACGAATGGAGCCCATGTCTATGTGTTAATTTGACTATTTCTCCAACACAAAAATAAAATGGCGGAGATTTGCTGCCGATTTCTACAATTATGATTTCTGAAAGTGTAATTCATTCTGAATGTTTTGTTTATAATATCTATATATTTTACAAAAATTGAATGATAATAACCAAATAGAAAATTGTGTACATAGTTCTAAAGTAAATCGTTGCGTTTTAAAGAGATTGGCCGAAATGACATGCTGAAATTACAATTCAAGGAAGTCTGAATATTCTAAACATTATTCTCACAATATCTTACACAGAGCCTCGCGTTCGAACGTGGTGTGAATAATCTATGCTTGTGTTACAATTACTACCTTAAACAAACCTTATAATGCTACAGAAAATAAACATGAATATTCTTTCAAGAAAACTAACAAGTAATAAAAATATACAATTGTACATACCTGGAAAAACCAGAAGACGATATAAATATGACGAATATGTCGATATCTGTACATGCAGTAGCTGTGTGCCTGTAGACAGATTGTTTTGAATGTTTACCATACATGGCTTCCAGGTGTGATAATCATTGTAAAAATAAGATCATTACTGAATTAATCAAGTTGCTTTTGACATTCCTGTTTCACAGGAAATGCTAGCTTGTTATACATGCTGGCTTGATCACTTCTCTGAGGATCAAATAGCTTATCAATTAGCACCCTCTGAGAAGGTGATACGTACATGTAATTATGAGAACATGTGTTATCAACTTTTCATACAGAACGTTGACTTTGAATGAATTATATATGTTGGCAAACTGAGAAAACTCCTGAGTTGAGTACTACACAGTAGGTGATATACCTCTTTCATGTACATATAAGGTAATATGATTATTCCACTTATATTACTGCGGAAAACAATTCAATAATTGATATATTTATACCATGGGACTGATACAAATACAAATCTTTTATTCACTCAGTTCATACATATACATGAAAACATGAGGTAATGCATATAGAATATATCGTACAAGGCTCTATTACATGAGTTATTTAGTATTAACAATAGATTATTAGACCTATTTAAATCAAGTGAATTTACTTTGATGTATTTATTGGAGGAGCTAAATTATATTCGTAATTTAAAACTGCATCTGTCATTTATATATAGTAAGTCACCACACTGTCGAAGAAGTAATTTACAGCTACACTCTCGTATGACTCAGTCTTTACACACATTTTCCAAATCTCATAATAACATATACGCATACATTTCTACTTGAATCTATTCAATATTTGCTTTACAAATTCACACGCTTTTCTTAATTCTTTCTTGCTTGTTCAACTCATAATGTTGTAAAATGTGTGTATATTCGGCTTTTTATAGTATTTCTTTTTCAAAAGAGTCTTTCGTAACATACTAAGTGTTTTACATGTTAGAAGGAAATGGTATTCATCTCCTATATCTTCATTACATATAGTACAAACTCTGTTATTATGCACAATTTTATTCCAGCGTCCAGTTTCAATTGGTAACTTATGGTTTCTTGTTCTAAACTTTACCATATACTTGAGTAGTTTACCGGGTGTGTCTGTCAAGTATCTCTTAAAGCCAGATTTAGTTTTAAACAATCTGTATATATAATAACTACTAGAGTTTTCAACTGTTTCATATCATTCGTTTACAAACAGATCTGCGGGCTTTTGATGCGCAGATACAATCAACCACTTACTATTTGGAAAGTCGTGCGTTTCCCAGATGCCACTAAACCCGCATTTAATTAAGATTTCTTTCATACATTTAAGCCATTTAAAACTTATTTTTTTCTTTGTACTGCTGCTATATTTGTATAAGCTATGCAATACTATGTACACATCAGCTGAGAGTTTATTACTTTCTGGAGACACTACCTTTGACCAAAATGATAACATTTTTGTGTAAATATTAATTGAAATTGGCAAAGTACCGGTTTCGCCATAAACCATACAATTCGTTGTAGATGTTTTTACATTTAAGACTTGTTTTAAAAACTTTAATTGCACTCTTTCTATTATTTCTAAATAACCGAACCCCCAGATTTCACACCCATATAACAAAATAGGTTTAACTGTTTTATTAAAGATGTCAATTTGTAAATCGATTGGTAGATAAAGATGCTTTGCTGTTTTCAGTAGACTGTAGAGAGCTCTAGTGGCTTGATTGGCAATATGTTTTTTAGCATTATAAAATGATCCACTTCTGCTAAATAATATTCCCAAATATGTGTACTTCGATACGGTGTCTAAAGTGTCGTTATTTAATCTAAATGAATAATTCCCTGGTCTACTTTTCGAAAATACTAGAATTTTAGATTTTGATATGTTGACTGTGAGTTTCCATGTATCGCAATAAGTTTGATAGGTATTAAGGGCTTCTTGTAGGTCATCTTCTGTTTCGCATACAATAACAGTGTCACTTGCGTATAACAAAATAAATAGTTTTAAATATATAAGAACGTCGTTAATTCGTGTTCTCGACAGTTTACTCCGTTTACATTTTGATTTTGTGAAAAAAAATGCATGTAAATTATTTAGATAAAAAGAGAACAATAACGGCGAGAGATTTCCCCCTTGTCGTACGCCTACATTACATTCAAAATAGTTGGAATTTACACCATTTAATGTTACACACGACTTGATATTGTTGTACATTTTCCTTATAACGTTAAATATTTTGCCATTTATGTCATGTGATAATATTTTATACCATAATCCTGATCTCCAGACTGTATCAAATGCATTTTTTAAATCTATAAAAGCGCAAAAATGTATATTCCTTTATTGCGTAAAATATCAATAAGAGAGTTATGTATAAACATATAATCAACAGTAGAGAAGTTTTTTTCTAAATCCAGCTTGATACCTATTAATACTAGCATTCAATATTGCTGTGAATAATTTACCAAGACAACTTAATAGAGTAGTATGTCTGTAATTTTCTGGTTTCAATGAATCGCCTTTATTTTTAAAAATTGGATTTATTATACCAATTGTTCATGATTCTGTAACTATTCCGGTGTTCAATACTAAGTTGAATAATTTAAAATAAATGTTTTTTATGACCGGAAGTGTAGTTTTAATATGTTCGTTTAAAATGTTATCTATGCCATTTGCTTTATTATTTTTTTAACTTTCGTGCTATCTTTTCAATTTCATCTATTGTTATTTCACCATTTATTTCCTCAGATGACTGTGCTATTTCTGGCGTATTTTCTATAATATTAGTATTTTCAACGTCTTCTTTGAAATTTATATTTTTAAAATGTTGGTGTAAATTATTTAATGATGCATTTACACTATTTATTTTTTTGCCATTTAATTTTTTCCAGTACTATCTAGGATTTGATTTACCTAATGTTTTTAGTTTGTTTATATTGTCCTTTTTAAAATTATAATGAGCATTTCGTATGTGCGCTTTATAAATTTTACTTTGATTTGAAAGGTTCGTTTTATTTTCTTCAGACTTTCTTAATTTATACATGTATTTAGCTCTGTGAAGCTGTTTACGATGTTTTTTGCAATCTCTGCCAAACCAATGGGGCTGTTTATTATCGTTATTAATGCTTATTCCTTTCAATTTATTGAAATATTCAAGCGTTTCGCATGCTGTTTCTTTAAATACTCCAGAAATAGAGTTAACAATGTCATCAATTTCTAACTGGTAAATACTGCTACTATTTACTAAAGTACTAAGTTTTTCAGATATTAATTAACTTTTTCGTGATTAACGTTTTCGAGAAAGAGGTTACGTTTTGGTTCATCCCATAGCTTTAGTTTTGGTTCATTTTCCTCAATATTGTTATTTAATAATTGTTTTTACTATTAAGTTTTAAACTAAGCACAACTGGATTGTGTACATCAGAAAACAATGGACAATATTCAAATTGAACGTGTTTGCAGAGCATATAAAGTAATCAATAGAACTCACACCTTTCGATGTTGTGCATCCATCAAGATCACCCACTGTCCTTCCATTCAATATAAACATATTATTTCTATGTGAAAAATCAATTAATCTATATCCATAATTATTTACAGCTTTGTCAGTGTTATTTCTCTGTTAAACACATTACATTCATAAAACAAATTCATTTCTAATTGAAATTCATCATATAATTCATTAAAATTATTTTCTTGAAAAACATCTATATCAACGTTTATATAATCGACTAAATCTTTACTTCGTGAGTTATAATCACCATAAATACATATTTTATTATATTCGTCAAAAAAGGAATCCATTTCATTCTGCAGTTCAGAATAAGGATCTTCAAATGAGTATTGTGAATATTCGGGTGAAATGTAAACAACACCACAAACAATATCGTCACTATTGGTTAACTGTTTTGAAATCACAAACCAGTAAACAAGTTTGCTTTCCGTTTCTATGATATGTTTGTCAATACAGACCGAGTATCCGCCCTTGCATTGCCAATGACTTCTTTAACACCGAAAAATAACAAATTTTCCTTCATTAAGCGGGCCTTTAGTTCCTGCAAATCATTATACATCTTGTTACTGTTTTCATTTGATTTTTTTATTTCACATTTTAAAGCTTCGTTTTATTTTTCAACATTCTGATGTCATTTTCACTTGTTGTTTTCGACTCTGAATACTCATCGAAAATATTGCTGATGGACTTGCAAGAGCTTTCGAACTCACATATTTTATAAGCCATTGGTCCGTTATCTGTTTTTAATTTTGAGACGTCTATGCGTAAGTGGGATATGTCCTTTTCAATAACCGTAAGCTTTGACAAACTTCTTTCAATGGACGACATTCTGGACAAAACGTTTACATTTGTATGCTGTATTTGTTGCTTAAGAGAAAACAAATCATTATTGTGTTGACCCGTAGTCGGTGGACGCGTTTGGGCGATTTTTGAGTCTGAAGACAACGTAGGCACCACGGTCAGTAATATAGATACTGAGAGTACCAGGCCAGTTTCTCCTCGCGGGGAACGAGAATAACTAGTGAAATATGCCAGGGGGACTCAGGCGTAACTCTCATAAACGAAAGTCACGCCTAAATTAACATCCCAACATATTTCAACAGTTTTCAAGCAACCCCGCTCTGGGAAACTCACCTGATACTCTCAGTATCTATACTACTAATCAATCCGGTTTGCTATTTTAATAACATAACATTTGCAACTCATTAAGCAAAGTCAGACGGAACCGGGCAGTAGTCTTCATCATCACTTTGTATATCGTCCATTATCTAGTATGTACCGTTTATCATCATAAGCATTATTGCATAGCTGCTTATGTTATGCTTTTGTGATCGTATAACTTTCATCTCATGGTGAGCTTCTGTTGCTGTAAACAAAATCTGTTTGTAATCATCATGTGCTATTTGTTTTTTAACAGCACACTTTTTGACACCCTTACATATTTTTTTACTAACCTTGTTATCTAACATATACGAATATAGCTTACTCCGCAACCCAACAAATTCAACAATTGATATTCCACATGTTTCATCTTTCATCTTACCGATAACTTTTTTATTATCATTAAAATGAAACTTACTTTTCAAATCATAATCGCAATTATCAAAAAGTTCTTTATCCTTGTAAAAGTCTGCATACACATCTTTTGTTTTTATTTCGTAACACAAGGAATCAGTATCAGTAAATAACAGCTTGGCTTTTCATCATATTTGTTTTTGATATAGTTGTAATGAAAATCATACCTTAAATGCAATGCTTTGATGAATCTAAAATGCACATACCAACATAGCAAGGACGATTTAAAACCAACCGTTCTTTTATTCTGTTGATAGCTTACAAGTCTTTATTAAACATTTTACAAGAAACAAATGAGGGTCTTGCTGCATATTTTAAAAGAACCTCTTCATCATGAATCAATTTAACATTAATTCTATTTCTCAAATTTTCCATAGTTTTACCAAAAACTGAATTGTTCATCAGTTTGTAGAAATCCTTTTCAAAAGCATTTTTGCCAGCTGTTCTCTTGGTAGTATTAAAGTCTATGTATGTCTTTAACCACTCTGATTCGTCAAACTGTAGTATTCGATGTATTTTTGTTACCTTCAATCCAAGCTTTTTTATACAATTCTAAGTTTCTAAAATGCACATCATACTTTTGTTTATTTTTCAACGTCGTAACAAGTTTATTAACATTGCAATGTCCTAAATTAAACTTTTGTTTTAAATTTTTACAATAGTCTGACAACCACTCATCTTTGATATTTAAACTTTCCGGGGCAAGAGGATAATCATTATACGAGTCATGCAGTTTCTCAGGATATGTAATATCGCACTCAACAATGTAATTTGATTTTCCTTTTTCAAACTTATCAACCCACTTGAAGTTACCAGTAGGTAACGGTTGACACATGGCCCACCCGTACAAGTTATTAGCATCAAGATACATTATGTACTTGTTTCTTTTTCCTTGTCATAGTTTTTCATATATTTATTGTTAGCCTGTGAATATCTGTTTGCAAAATAACTCGTACCGCCTCTTAATCCTTTTTCCACAAACAAATATTGATCAATATCAGTTATTAAATCAAGTTGGATACCAGTCATCTTAAGGCATGCATCCCAGGCTAAACCAGGACTACTGAAGTGATGACAAGGATCTAATTTGTAATACTCAATGCACATTTTTCAAAAACATCTGTCAGTAGCAGCACATCAGTCTTAAGATACAGATCATGATATTCTCCCATATCTTTAATCTTAAATGTTTTCCATACGTTTTTAGCATGATCGTAATCTACATCTGAAATGTGTTCATCATTTAATTGAGAATAAAAGCTATCTTTGCCGGGTAACTTAGTATCCTTGAAGCGTTCAAAACTGTTCATATAATAATAAGGATAAACACCTTTTCTTTTAAGCAAGTCTAACTTTTTTACCGCTGTATTCTTGAGATATGTATTGAAACGACGGAACGTTTTTTACTAGATTATCTAATGATTGGGACATAAACTGAAAACTAACAATAAATACTAAACTTTTTCCTAACATGAAAGCCATATACTTTTCCATGTTATTCGGTATAACATTTATGTTTTGTTTAAACTTTACGATGTGCTGCATTATGAAGTGAGAGTCATATCCTCTCAAGTTATGAAACACAACAGGTACTTTTCTAGTCAACCTGAAATTAATATTACATATGTCATGAGTGCCTCTATACTTCCCAGTTATGTGACAATGGTCCCTGACTTTTCTAACGGAGTTTTTGTATGCCACTGTATAACCCGGGTCATCTTTTTCAAGAGTTATTGAAAAACCATTACCACAAATATGACATGATTTAGATTTTTGGAATCTAGCTTCTTCTTCCGACGACATCACCAAATCTTTTTTAAAATGTGCATTCATAGTTTTCTTGCACCACTTTTCTTCTTCTATCATTTTTTCCAAAAACTTGTAAACAGCATTCGGACCTCTATACGTTACAACTGGTTTTGAATATTGATCATCATAACAACAAACAACCTTATACCCATAACTGCAATCAGTATGCTTTTGATATGCTTCCGTATGTGATTTTTTAGGATTGTTTGATACTGAAGAAATACTTTTGGTTCTGCTTCAAAATCAGCATATATAACAAACGGAACCATTAGCTGCCTGTCATAGTTCTTAAACTTCACTTTTTCATCTTTGTTTGGCATTTTTATTGCTTGTTTTCCATTAAGTGAAAGACAATCAGGCTCATGCTTTTTTAGCACACGTTCTAATGTAAAGCATTGTAGGCATGTTTTACAAAACCATTTTCTTCCATTGTGTGCTGTTTGATTAGACATCAAACTGTTAAAGTTTTTTATCCACACGTAATGATTTTTTTCTTCTTCGGTAATCAAAAGCATATCACATGTTTTTTCTGCTTTATTTTTTGATATGTACAAAGGGTATAATTGATTATCTTCATACCCAAATATGTTAAAACAAATGTTGTTTTGTTTTTCTATTTTTGGGATTTGTTTGATAGTAACAGGAAATGTAATTCCTTTATAATTTAGATCTCCAATATGCTTTTTGTACTTTGTTATTCTTTGTGGTTTATTATTAGCAGGAAGTTCATAAGCCAAATGGCACCATCTGAAGCATTCGTTATCTTTTTCATTTTTTATATTGATCAAACCTTTTCTAGATTTAGCAAGTTCTTTTGGTAAATCCAAATAAGAGCTACCGCGTAAAGGCTTATACTTTATTCGATTTATGTAATGTGTATCTACTGATTCAATTTGCCAACCACTTCCCAACTGAAGCCAATTTCCAATTCTATTTATAATTTCTTCTCGTGCTTTGTCTAATGCTTCTGATATTTGTTTTTTATTTAATATTATTGCAGCCTTTGAGGCAATGTAAGCTGTTTTAAATATAACACTAAAACCCTCATCGTCTGTTCGTATTTGTTTTGCAAAAGTAACTTTTAGACTTATGCTTAATTTAAATCCGCCTGTTTTTTTAGTTCTGCTTTGAGAAACTTCACAACAGGGTGGTGTGCGTTGTACAGTTGAGTAAACGGCTCGCTGTTATCAGTAATATCTACCTTGAAAACCTTACTATACTGTTTTGGAGATGTTTCAATTTCTCGGATACTAATTATACAATATTACATGAGATTATTTTTTTAAGCCTATATTAATTAATTAATTAAATAACATTATTTTCACCCTCGTCGGCGTCCTCATCGGTAACCTCATAAACATGCCCGGTGTCTTCGTTAGTAACCTCATCCAAGAGAGCATCTATTTCATTATCCAGAAGAATGTCTAAGTATCTCCGAAAGTATTTTTTTTCAAGAACTCTATTATCTATCATCTGACTTATTTTTACATGATATTTGCAGTATCTATCAAGATCACCTCCAGCTGCCAGTAATTTTATTTTTATTCTGTATTTGCAATAGTTTATAAACTCGTCTTTATCAAAAACTTTTGCATCAATCATTTCTTTTAAACTTCCGACAAACGTTTCAAAGTACTCGTAACATCCGATATCAGTATTAATCACATGAGGTTTTTCTAGATTGCTGATTAGATTATCTCTGAAAAACTCAACATTTGCAGACATTACTTTTAATTGTGTTTCATTAAAAATCTTAATTTCTTTTTCTGCTAAATCTGTGAGAAGCTTTACAGCATCATTACACTCAATCTCAGTTTTTATTGCCCAATCTTTTTTAAAAGCTGCAATATCATCTGCAATCGTTGCATGTGAACTGTCTCAAACTCTTTGATAAGTTCATTTGTCTTGGTTAAAAGAGCCTGCTCGTAAGCAGCTACTTTCTCATAAACCTTCTGTTCCTCTTCAAAATGTTTTCTTTCTTCTTCTGCATAACTGTAAAGACTCAAATACTATAGATTACATTATTTTTACTCAACCATACATAATAATTTCAATTCCTTTGTCTAACAAAATGCTGTAGTAAGCAATAAAAGTATCTTTGTATACTGTTGGATGGTAACTGGTTGCCTCTGAAATTTGTTTTTTTACAAAAAGCACGCAGTTTGTTTATATCTCCTTTTTTATTTTCCATGACAGTTTTAGGTGTTTTACCTTTGTTATGATTCTTTCTGTCAAGTCTTGAAAGTTTAAAAAAATTATTAACTCTTTGTCAAGTTTACTCATATCTTCAATATCAACCATTTGGGCATATGCCATTTGATCTTCCTTAAAGTCTTTGATTTCCTTTTCTACTTGTTCCATTATAATATTACGTAAGACAATATTTTTAAGCCTTATTTAAATATTTATTTCTATAGTATAATATAATGTATTGCAAATATTGTGAAAGAGTTCTAGATATTATTGATCCTCATGGGGTGTGCATAGATTGTATCTTATTTTACATGACTAATAAAAAAGAAGCTTTGCAAATATTGTACCAGGACCAAACTGTGTTACAAGTGTACTTACGCATGTGTGAATTGTAATGATACTTGTGAAGTTTTCGATAACGAGCGTGTTTGCCTTAATTGTGGCACTCACAATGGCTACAATCTTATTGCAGATTACAATTACAGCCGAAAGAAAACTATTTACAGCAGAAAGTATCATTTAGATAAATACTTTGTAGCATTTGATTTGTCTGCTAAAAATAGACAAAGATTTGAAGATTTGTTTTACAAAATTGTAAAGATTTTGGATAAAATAGAAGGTCAAAAAAGATCAATCAAATTTGAATACATTTTTCAGAAAATATTTAAAATATTAAAAATAGAAAAAGAAACAAAACCGATTAAAACCAACATCGACCAGAGAAAAGTACGATAGGATATGGAAGCAAGTTAGTATCCCTACTAACTTAATGCCCACCAAGCTTGAACCTTTTCATATAGATACCAGAGGTTCTGTGAAATTATCATTCTTTTGAATTTCTATTATTTTATTAAATATAATCCTAATTATCTCCTCACCATTTTCTAGTCCTGTTGTTGTTTGGACATATGATAGAAGTTGTTTGAAACTTCTATGATGTGTTTTAAACAAAGTCTTTTTTTCTGCTATTTTTGTTTTACCTACTAAAAGCGCAACTATTGAAGGAACTGCGCTAACTACAGCCACGGAAACAGGAATTGCTGGAACTAATGCTAGAAAAGCACCACAACCAATTATCCCACTGGTAATCTGTAACGTTGCGTTTATAATACCGCACAATTTATAACTGCGCCTGTATGCAGCTACAAGTCGCGTTAAGTGATCAATTAATTCTTCTTTAGTTTTCATGTATAATTACAGTTAGACAATAATGTAATTAAAATATTTAGAAAATAGTTGTTAATGTTCTTTGGATGACATTTTGCCTATTTTTAATAATTTATCGATTATGCTAATACCTTTATTTATTAGCTGTGGTATATTATTTCCTGATTCGATGCTTCCACATACCAACTCTAATTCATCCATCAAATCATTAGGATTATTGTAATATTCAACACAACCTCCTAAAATCTTTTTGAACTTTGAAGAACCCTTGAGAATTGGTAAATCAGATAATTCTGTTAGTTTCTTAAAAGCATTCTGAGACAGCTTTGAATAAGTGTTTCCATTGTTATAACGCTTTGTTATCAAGTCTATAAAATCATCGTCTACTTTCATATCTAGCACAACTGCTTCTCCTTGTTTGGCAATAAGTTTGTGATGACCAACAAGCGTGGGTAAATCAATTTGCAACATTCCATAGTGACCATCTGTGTCGACTTTGTAGGAATTTTTATTTTGTTGCATCCCTTTGCCAGTCTTTTTTATAGTTTCGATAGCTGTTTGAATTCGCTCAGGCAACTTTTCCATATAAAAATTCAGAGCATTTGCCTCATTTGCTTTTTTATTAGATTCTTTCAGAAGCAAATCTCTCTCTTGTTCGGTGCCATCGGGGTCATCGAGTAATTTTGAATATTTAGATTTAGTCGTACTGGTTTTCGCATTTTCGAACTTCTCCTTGAGGTTTTCTTCGCTGAGGTTCTTTTCTCTTGTCCTCATACCTCTTATCTAGCGGGTCAATTTATTATGTATCTCATCAGCCCTTTCAATATATTCATCATAATCGGCACTCCCGTCAGTAATACCTGATATTTTAGTTGGCATTGGCAAGTCATACTTATCAAGTACGTCTTTATCCATACCAGCATCCAAGTCAATATCATACACCGGTTTGGGTTCCTTAGACCTCGCGGCAGGTTCTTCTTCTTCTAGTATTTCTTTTTCAGGTGATAGCGTTAGCTTATGGGGTTCTTCAGCAAATAATTCTGGTAATCCCTGATACGTTTTATGTTCTTCTATTTCCTCGCCTATTGCTGCTGGAAGAGCGGCTAATTGCTGACTTATTTTCGGAAGAGAAGCTAACTGCTCGGTGGTTAGCTGTTCTGACTGACTCTTTATTTCGCTAGTCACAGGTTTAAATATTTCTTTGTACAAATCGAAATTAGCTCCTTTTTCTAGTCTTTTTCGGATAACTTTATGTTCATAGTCTTTAACAAGCTCACTCGCTTTTCGATTTTTATGTGCTAATTCTTTCCATTTTAACAAAATATGTATATTATAAGGTTAGATTAAATTAAGATAAATTAAGATAAGTTAGGACAAGTATTATCTAAGTATTATTATAATGCAAATTCCAAATTATGATATGAAAACAGAAAACGGTAATTTTGAACAGATATGGAACTTTATGCCAGACTGTTGTTTTAGAATGCTCATATGCGGTAATTCAGGTTCTGGCAAGACAAACACACTAGTTCACATGTTGCTGAAACCTTTGGTTTACTACGACAAGATTTACTTGTTTGCTAAAAACTTGGAACAGTCAAAGTATCAGGTTTTATCACAAAAACTTGAAAAGATAGCAAAAAAGAATAAAATCCCAGTCGAAGACATATTAGAATGTTCAAATGATGAAGTTATCCCTGTGAATGATTTGGATTCTGATACTCAAAAGATAGCTATTTTTGATGATTATGTTTGCGAGCGCAATCAAAACGATATTATTAATTATTTCATCCAGGGAAGACACAGATATTGTTGCGTGATTTATTTATCTCAATCTTATTACAAAACTCCCAAAGACATTCGGCTGAATTGCTCTCATTACATCTTCTTCGCGACTCCGGTTAATCGTGAGCTGGGCATGCTTTCCAACGAACAAGATGTCAGCAAACATCAGTATAAAAAAGCAACTGACAAGCAGTACGACTTTCTGTATCTTGATCGCCCTAGGAAGTTAGTAAAGCGTAACTTCAACGGCGAAATTTAATCTAATCATATTATATTTAATGGGGCTTTTTAATGATCTTGGCGAGGAAGTTACTACTGGCAGTGTCAATATTACAAATTTTGGTATTGTGCTGTCGGAGTATGTAAAACAAAAACATTTGGTTAATTATCTTAACAAAGGCAGAAACCAGGAAAATGTTTTGAGAAGTGAGCTTAACATGGATAATAATAAAATTATCAATGTTGGTAATCCGACAAAAGCAGATGATGCAGCAACAAAGCAATTTACTCTAAGAAGAGTAAAAAAAATCATACGTGATTATAATATTGATAAAATTCCAGACATGATAAAAACTCTGACATCAGGTGTTGAAGATAAACTAAGTCTGATACAAACAAAGTTACAAGCAAACCGTGAGAAAATGCTTGAAATTCAAAACGGATTGAAAGATGAAATAAAACTTCTGGGTGATGCTTTGAAAGAGCTAGAAAAAAAAGAGGATGTATTGGAAGAGAGTGAAAACTTCAAGAAATTAAGTGAACAAATAAGAACTGGTGTTCAAAATATTAATTACACGGATTGGAGAAATTAATAAACAAATAGTTGACAATAATGAACTTGAAACTGCTATTGCCGATGCTTCAAAACAAATGAGAACTGCTTTTGCTGCTGAAATAACTCAAATAAAAATATTAAATGGGCGGATAAACACTAACGTTGCTGATATCAGCAAAGAGTTTAAAGACATCAAAAAGAAAATGGTTGATGGTAAGTCGCTTGAGACTGCTTTGAGCAAACTGGTTAACACTGATACACTTGAGACTGCCCTGAGCAAACTAATTATCAATGATACACTTGAGACTGCTATTGATGATGCTTCGAAGCAATTGAAAGCTGCTCAGGATGAAAGAAGCAAAGCTTTCGATGGTGAAATAGCTTTTCTTAAAGAGCATAATCAAAAGTCTGATAGTCGGCATACAGCAATTCTTGGTATATTTGATGAGTTGAAAGTAAAAGTAGACTATTTAAGTCGAATTTTAATTCTTGAAGCTACGATAGATGTAATAAGTATTATTCAAGACCGTGATGATTATGTATCGTACCCGACATGAAAACCACTTGAAAGGACCAAACGTGATGTTTTTCTCGAAGCGTTTACTTTTGTAACCAATCCGCTTATAAAAATTGAAGGATACGCTACAGAAAATCCCGGTGGTGGTAAACGTCCCATCGGCATGATAATTGTAAAACCCGGGTGTAATGTAGTTGAAGCAGACCTTACATATACAGTCGCACAAACAGACATTGATACAACTTTTAGTTTGTTTAATAAAACTCCAATTACTGATCAGACACACGCTCGACCAGAAATAGAAAATGGCAAACGATTACTAAAAGGAACATTTGAAGTATATCTTTCAAAATCTCATTATTGGGCCATCTCTCCAAGAACACAACATCGCACTCAAGTTTACAATTTTGAAAAATCAAGTTTTAAACTGTATTACAAAGGTGATTAATTGTATCTACTAATATGTATAATGGAACAAAAAATTGTATTATCATCAGAAAAAGCATCAATAATTAATAGCTCAAATACACCAAGTAATTTTTACAACTGTGTTTGACAGACCATTAATATTAGGCAGGAACAAACAATATGGCATCGGACTTGATAAGATTAATTCCATGACTTACTCATGGTATAATATTAGTGAAGATTTTAATAAAAAAGTGATAAGGTATCACAATGGAACAGATTGGAAAAGTATTATTTTTACAAATGGAAATTACAGTTATGCTGATATCGATAATTACATAAAAGAAACATTGTCTGTAAACAATGATTTAACCGATGACTCACCCATCCCGATAAGAATTGAGTTTGAGTTATCAAGTTTCAAATGTTTGGTTACCATCCATAATAGTTTCATGCTTGATTTAAGAGAAACAAACTTTCACACCTTGATCAGGTTTGACAAAGATGCAGATATCAGAGAAACTAAATTTGGAACCGTAACACCAAACATAACAAATTATATCGATACGTTGTATATCCACTGTGATTTGATAAGTAATTCTATTGTTGACGGATCATAGGGGGTTGTTATTTATGAAATAAGTACAGCTGATCTTACGAGATCATATCCTTTCAAAGATGAACCGATAAGAGTCGGGTTCTGTGAGGTAAACAAAACAATCATTAACAGTATTAATATTTACATAACCGATTTCTCCGGTAAGATTATTAATCTTAATGGTGTCCACACATCATTTCGATTTGTTTTAAGGAATTACTATAACATAAGTTATATGACATGTTTAAAAAACGTTTATGACACTAGTACGGGAACATATACTCAAGTTGATCGATTAACTGGAGCTGGTATATTTGACATTTTTTCAAAGGTTGGCTCAAACATAGTTAGTGAGTCTATAAAAACAGCAGGCAAGAAAGCATTAGAAACTGCTGGTAAACAAATCATAGAAAGCGGTTCTAAAAAACTTGGAGATAAAATGGCTGCTGATAAATTAGTTTCAGTTATTAAACCTAAACCAAAAGGTGAGATAATTTTAAAAGAACTTACAAAAGCTGCCACAAAAGATGCAGCTAAAGTTGCGGCTGATGATATAATTGAAGAAGATGTAAATGCAAAAATTAACAGATTACTATCCGGAAGAGGAACCAAAAATATTAATGCGAGAATTAATCGATTAATTTATAAAACATAATCTAATTACTAGTATATATAGATGTTTCGAAGTAATCAATATAATACTAGATACGAGCATGTACCTATTCAGTAAGATACCCCCGTGACACAACCAGGAAATAATACCAGACAAATGAAAAGTGGTTATCAGTTTACAATAAATGATAAAAGTTCTTACTTTGATTGGTATAACGCATATTTTGAAATCAGTTTTCGAGTAAACAAAGTTGCTGATGGAACCAATTTCGCAGACGCTGACAGAATTGCTTTAATTAACGATGCAGCTTCACTGATTGATATAATGCAAGTAAAGCCAAATGGAAAAATAGTTTACGATGGAAATACTCTTCACAGATTTGTTAATATCAAAAGCTTGCTTGAAATTTCTGACGATTATGCAAAGACAACCGGAACAAACGAATACTTTTATTTAGATAATACGACTGCGGCAGAATCTCGAGATGATCAAGCCGGTTATAATTCAGGATTTGCGATTCGTAATGCTTTGATCATAACTAATCAAAAAGTTGACTCTATAATTCCATTAAACAAATATTCCTTCTTTGTAACAAGGTTTGGAAACAAACATGCTTCCTCCTGGTCAAATTCAAATTAGCTTGCAACTGACAAATGATAATGTGTTAATTTTCAAATCAAGTGGTGATGACGGCCGAGTAGTTATTAATAAATTAGGTTTGTGGATACCCAGAATGATATTTAACTCAGATGGATTAAGTTACGTAATGACAAATCATATGACATCAACAAGATGGACTTATCTTCGGGAAATGATACAAGAAAGCGGAAGTTCTAAACTAACTGAATCCGTATTTAGAATAACAGCTGGAGTCAAAAGTCCCAAACATGTGTTTGTGTATTTGCAAAGGTCAGACAAGAGTTCGCACCAATAGCGAAATCCTCACCTTTTAGATACGTTTAAACAATATGCTGGTGATGCTGCTTCTTATTTGCAAACAGCCAGATTGGAAGTTGGAAATGGAGTTTATTATCCAGAAACTGAATACAGTTATGATAATATTATAAGAATATTCAGAGATGTTATTAATTATTCTTACAAGCAAAATGATAAAAACACTGGAACTTTACTCAATACGGGTAATTTTAAAAATCTCTTCGGAATGATATATTTCGATTTAAGTTACAAGGTAAATGAGGTTAGTGTTGATCCAAAACAACTAAATTTGTGATATAAATTAAATACAGCTCCAGGATAAAGCTTATGCTCTCGTTCTTTATGAGGAAGATGTTGTTATTGATACTGTTGGAAATGAACTAGTTATTGTTTAATCTAACTTATAGTATATATGACTATTGTTTGTCTGTTTGCGTGTTTGTTTCTGTGTTTTGTGGTTTACTGTCCTCCTTGAATGCTACTTTCCCTGTCCGATCTTTTTATATTTCTCTACGTAAATTATTCAGTAAATTTAACAGATGGTCAGAAACAAAGTCTGGCAAAAGCATATGAAAACAAAAGTGAATTAACACTCAGGTTAAAAAATAACCAACTAACTGGGAATTTTCCCTTGTCACTGACAGCTACCCAGATTAACAATATTAACAAAGCTAAATCTAATGGACGGGGATTAGATGTAAGTATATCAAAATCACAAATGAGGTATCAGTCTAAAAATGGAGGCTTTTTAGGTGCATTAGCTGGTTTGTTGACTAAAACAATTTTACCAACAGTTGCTAAATTTGCTCCAAAGATATTAGGACCTCTAGCAACAGGGGCACTTAGTGGTCTGGCAAGTACTGGAATTGGTAAAATATTTGGAAATGGAATGGTAACGGTTCCTGCTGATAAAAAAACAAACACTTTTAAAATCAAATAAATTAACAGCTGCGCAAAAAAATAAAATAGCAAAGTCAAATGGTTCCTGCACTATTAAACTAACACAAAAACAACTACAAGACGTACTAGCATGTGCTTCTAGTAATAAGATGGTAACCGCTCCTAAAACGGTAACTGTTCCCAGTAATAACAAACAGCAAGATGTAACGGCAACTGTTCCTAGTGATAACAAACAAACACTTCTAAAACCAAATAAATTAACAGCTGCGCAACGAAACAAGATAGCAAAGTCAAAAGGCCGCTGCCCTGTTAAATTAACTAAAAAACAACAGCAGGACGGAGGATTTCTTGGAATGCTTGCATCATTAGGAATTCCATTGATTGGATCTCTTATTAGTGGTTTAACTGGAAAAGGTTTGCAAGTAGGTAAAAGAGGACAAGGGTTAAGAGTTGATAAAAGAGAACAAGGTTTGCAAGTAGACTCACAAATTAGACCATACAGAAGTATCCCATTTGTAAAAAAAAAACAAAAAAAAAAACGAGCCTATCTCTAACTACTTAGAAATAATAAAGTGGGTTAAGCGGTTAGCTATACAGAAATTCAGGGGAGTGTTTAGCAAAAACAAATTACCAACAAAACAAAATAAACAAGAATGTGGTATTATTAATCTTGATGATTATATTGGACCTGGTACACACTGGACTTGTTACTATAATAATTATTACTTCGATCCGTTTGGTTTGAGTCCACCAAAAGAAGTTTTAACTTACATACCTAATATAAAATGCAACACCATTCAATACGAAGATAAAACAAGTGTCTTGTGTGGATATTTCTGTATATTCTTCATTAAAAAGTTAAAAAAAGGAAATAGTATGTATGATATTCTTTACAAATTATTAAAGCCTTACAAAACATTAAAAAATGAAAACATCATAAAATCATATTTTGCAAACGAAGTTTAATCTAATCATATTATATATGAGTTACTGTATTAAAGAAAAGATGGTTACTGAAAATATTAATCCTATGTATGTTTTAGCAAAAAATGGTAGAAAAATGATAAGAGCAACTTGTGCATCTTGTGGTATTACTAAAACAAAGTTTGTTAAAAACACAGAAGGTGGTAATATTGATATTCAAAAAGCTATGCTTCCTCTGTTGCCTAAAAAGGGATTACCGCTTCCGGGTATAAATACTGCGGTCCTGGTAATCCACTTGATAGCGGAGAATAGGTAAATGAATTAGATGCTGTTTGTAAAGATCATGATTATTGTTATGTTGTAAATCCTAGTAATAAATCGATGTGTGATAAAAACATGCTTACTGGTTTAAAATCTAGCAAGTCTAAAACGATCGGAGAAAAGATTGCCAAGAATTTGATAGTAAAACCAGTTATTAGTGCAAAATATAAACTTGGTCTTGGAAACTCAAAAAAAGAGAAAAGGCGTTGAAATGGACTGACAAGTTAGCAGATGAACTTCATAAACCTATACGAAGAAAGTTCACTCAACGGCGTGTGATTGTTAATGAAATTGATAAAATATGATCTGCTGACTTAGTTGACATGCAATCGTTTTCAAATTATAATAAAGGTACTAAATACTTGCTTACTGTTATTGATTTATTTAGTAAATTTGCTTGGGTTATTCCAGTTCCAAATAAAACTGGTTTAGAAATTACCAAAGCATTCCAACAAATAATCAGTACAGGAAGACAATGTAAATTGCTGTGGGTTGACCAGGGTGCGGAGTTTTATAACAAGACGTTTAAACAATTTCTTGATGATAATAATATTAAAATGTATCACACTTTTAATTTCGGAAAAGCTGTAGTAATTGAACTATTTAACCGAACATTAAAAGAAAAGATGTGGAAATATTTTACAGCTAACAATACAAATACATATTTAGACGTGCTTCAGGCGATGGTTGATAAGTATAATAATACAAAACATCGGAGTATTAAAATGACACCAATTGAAGCTAGTGATAAGAAGAATAAAGGAACAGTGTATTTCAACTTGTATGGAAAGATGAGAAGTAATCAAATTAAGCCAAAGTTTAAAATAGGGGATAATGTTAGAATCAGCAAATATAAAAAAACGTTTGAGAAAGGTTATACCCCGAATTGGACTGAAGAAATATTTGTTGTTGATGAAATTCAAAACACAAATCCTGTGACATACAAAATAAACAACGAAAACATTGATGGAAGCTTTTATGAATTAGAAATGATAAAAAGAAACAAGCATTGATTAAATGGACGGGTTACAATGAGGATTTCAACAGTTGGGTTCCATTTAAGAATATTGAAAATATTAAATAGCAAAGTGTAGAAATATGATATACAAAGCGATGATGAAGACTACTGCCCGGTTCCGTCTGACTTTGCTTAACGAGTTGCAAATGTTATGTTATTAAATAGCAAACCGGATTGATTAGTAGTAAAGATACTGAGAGGATCAGGTGAGTTTCCCAGAGCGGGGTTGCTTGAGAAAACTGTTGAAATATGTTGGGATGTTGATTTAGGCGTGACTTACATTTATGAGAGTTACGCCTGAGTCCCCCCTGGCATATTTCACTAGTTATTCTCGTTCCCCGCGAGGAGAAACTGGCATGGTACTCTCAGTATCCATACTACTACGGTCCAGGATCCAACTCCAATGTTGGAGTGGATCAGATGGTATGTTTTGTTTGCTGGACTCGATAATACTGACAGTCTAATCTCTTTCTAAGTTTATGTACTGTTTTTTTTTCATTTAACCATCTTTGGAAGAAAATAATCCACACATTTCTTCAATGTATCTAAGCCTGTTCTAATCGTTGTTAGCTCTAATCGTTGTAATTTTTGTTTTATAGTACATTGATATCTCCGACAAAAACCGAGGTAGTTGCATATACACTTTTAATACTTATCATCACTTGTTTTACCCAGAAGAGTCGAAGGTTCTAGTTTTATATATTGGCAGTCCTCATTATTACAGCGGGATTTTATTCCACTATATCACTTTAATATGTGATCATAGCTCTCCCCAGTGTGGCCGCCTAGTGGCTTTGTGTGGACAAACACCCTTCCTCAGACGACGGTCTCTAGACAACAGAGAGATTTCTGATGCTGAGGACTGGTGCCTGACAAACACCCTGCCTCAGATGAAGGTCTCTAGACAGCTGAGAGATTCGGATGCTGAGGACTGGTGCCTGACAAGCGCCCTTCTTCAGACGAAGGTCTCTAGACAGCTGAGAGATTTCGGATGCTGAGGATTGATGCCTGACAAACGCCCTTCCTCAGACGTAGGTCTCTAGACAAATGAGAGATTTCGGATGCTGAGGACTGGTGCCTGACAAGCGCCCTTCCTCAGACGAAGGTCTCTAGACAAATGAGAGATTTCGGATGCTGAGGACTGGTGCCTGACAAGCGCCCTTCCTCAGACGAAGGTCTCTAGACAAATGAGAGATTTCGGATGCTGAGGACTGGTGCCTGACAAACACCCTTCCTCAGACGAAGGTCTTTAGACAAATGAGAGATTTCGGATGCCGAGGACTGGTGCCTGACAAACTACCTTCCTCAGACGAAGGTCTTTAGACAAATGAGAGATTTCGGATGCCGAGGACTGATGCCTGACAAACACCCTTCCTCAGACGAAGGTATCTAGACAACTGAGAGATTTCGGATGCCGAGGACTGATGCCTGACAAACACCCTTCCTCAGATGAAGGTCTCTAGACAATGAGATATTTCGGATGCTGAGGACTGGTGCCTGACAAACAGTAATGGACAGCTTTATCATTTTTTATAACCTTTTATATGCAACATATTTTAAATATTACAGTAAATGACCCAACGGGAACGATTAAACAAAACATTTATAATGTACATATGTTAATAAATATTTAGAATATTTTTAACTTTCTAGGGATTTTATGCCATAATAGGTTACTCGCCGGGTTGCGGTAACATAAACTAGCGCAGTGGTTGGTGTCCTCGGCCGAGCCAAATTACAATAACTAATTGTGGCTACAATTATAAAACTATTTTGATATTTCACACACCCCTGACCCATGCCCCCAGCTGGTACCCTTTTCTCGATGGCCTTGCAATATGGCGAAACGTATTTTGAAACTGCTGGTGCGCCATATAATCTTCCTGGGCAAACATAAAAGTGTCTGCTTTGTTCTTGCCGTTTCTTGATAGATGATTACGAGAAAAATCAAATACTTAGAAAAGCTCGCCAAGACTTTTAGTGGTAGTACGGATGATAAAGCAAATGCTTATTTAGTTTGGAATTAAAACAGTGCAATCACAAACGTTAAACAATTCAATCACCACGTATGCTACACATTATAAAACATAGGCACAAAAATAAAAGTTAATGTAACAACGAAGACAGTTTATTTCCCTGAAGCATATGCTTTTATCTCGATTTAAATGGAGAGGGTGGCATGGGACGGTC